>JANHFX010018313.1:0-10252 GCA_027560015.1 Chloroceryle amazona | reverse complement strand
AATGCCGCCGCCTTTGCCCCAGTCTTCACTGCTAAGAGCAGCCCTTGGTAATCCCAGACCCTGGAAGTAAGAGAGGGAGGGAGGAAGACTGGAGGGAGGAATACTGTCCACTGGCTGATGAGGATGGGGTTTGAAATCACTTGGGTAAACAGAACACGCACAAATCCATGGGCCCTGATGGGCTGCACCAGCAAGTGTCCAAGAGTCCCCTTGGTGACCTGTAACTAGCGGTGTTCCCCAGAGGTCAGGACTGGGTGCAGTCTTACTCAACATCTTCATCAGTGACCTGGATGAAGGGATAGAGTGTGCCCTCTGCAAGTTTGCTGGTGATATGAAACTGGGAGGAGTGGCTGATGCACCATCAGGCTGCACTGCCATAAATATATTCCCTGTCTTCAGATATTATTCTAATACCAGTGCTAACCCCTGGGTGCTTGTCAAAATGAACAGTACTGGCTTAAAAGCAATTTTCCATGCTTATTGTTGAGGATTGACACTGGGATTTTATTTCTATGTTCAAGTTACCATGAGAAATACATTGTTGGGGGAAAGGTCTTTTTGAAAAAGTCAGCTGATGAAAACCCTTGTGCTGGCTGAAGAGCTGTTTGCAATGCGGCCGTACGTGGACTCCTACGTTCTTCAGGATGTCCACTGTTAAACAAAAGCCACAGGGAAGGACTTCACAGGGCGAGTCTCAGTCCCATTCTGGGAACCTTGGATCTTTGACGAGAATTAACTGCCCTGAACCCATTGTGTTTGAATGACTTGTAGAGAATAACATGCTTGTGTACAGCGAACTCCTGTGTAAATACCATGGTAATAACCAAAGGTACCGTGCCTACTGGAAAACAAATGCCAGCTCTTTGGGAAACAGAGAAGGAATGTGAGGAGGCAGGCAGAAGAACAAAGATGCTGGCTGTCATGGGAGTTTTCCTTCCTGACTTTTGTTTTCTAGTAGTACGATGAGGGGAGTGTGAAAGTGGGACCTAGCGTGAAGGGGAAGATGGAGCTGTTTGTCTTCTCATCCCAGAGACATGTAACTGTTTTAATACTCATCCTGGTGCTCCTTCTTATGAAGAGAGCCATTGCTGAGCTGCCAGATCTCTTGCTGCGTGAGACAACACGTTAATACTGAGCTTATTGGAGCAGGTTCTTTAGTTTTGTGCAGGTTGTTTTCCATGCCAGAGCAAAAAGATCTCTTTGTACTTTCTGTTCTCCTTTGGGATTATTTTTCAAAGTGGGAGAAGCTGGAAGAGCATCTCCTTGGACCCTGTCAGAGATGCTTTTGATGGTGTTCCAGGGGAGAGTGTCCTTGTCAGATTATGAGGTTTTTCAGCACTGTGTCTCTCTGATTAGGTCTTGGGGTCAGAAGGTCTAGCTTGCCCTTGGATCCTCCAGTAGTGATCAGTGCATTCTGTACCAGTGTCACCAGCCCAGGCTGGACTGAGACCTTCTGAAAGTAGCTGTGTCGAAATAGAGCAGGTGGAAGGGAAATACTGCTTATTTTAGCAAGGTAGTTGGTCAGAAATAAAGAATAGAAAGAGTGCAAATTCCTCTGCTTAATTGAATTATGTTATCACTACCTAGTGTTCTTTCAGGATAGAGGAATTTTTTATGTAATACAGACTCAATCCTTTGTTTATTTTTAAATCCTGTGGTTTTAGGAAATGTACCAATCTTAATTCACCGGTTCTGGTAATTAATTCTAAGAATCAGCAATAATCTAGCACTCTTGGGTTTTGTTCTCAGAGAGTCACTCTGTCCAAGTTCTTCTGGCAGGTTTTCATTCCCACAGCGTGCTGATTCTTGAGAAGCAGCAAGCACTTACATCTTGCTTTTTCATTGTTTCCAAAATCCAAATAAACCCTACTTCCCCGGAAGATTTTTCTCGATTCTTCTATAATTCTGACTCTTTGCCCAGATAAGCCTCAAGTCAGACTCGCTTCCCTTTATGTTCTCTAGGAGGATTGCTCTTATGTAGGGCAAAAGCTCTCGCCCTGCCTTGCCTTTGGGGATTGTTTCACCTGCTAACGAATCTGTGCTCCTGCCTGCCAGAACTGCGTGTCCCATGGCTGGTAACCACACGAAAACCTTGCCTACATTCCCAGCTGCTAGCTCCTGTCTGCAAACCTAGTCAAGCACCATCCTCAGCTCCAACTGTTGTTCACCTCGCATCACCTTTCTGGGCTCACCTCCCATCTGCTGGGAATCTCAGTTGTGTGAGTCAGGGAGGACCAACCTTAACAAATGGCAGACTCCCTGGTTACTGCTTTTGCAGGTTGTATCACTGCGGACGAGAGAAAAGGGGGTGAGGTGGGTTTTTTGGTTGTCATTTAAATAATGTCATTCATGCATGTATCAAACTTCTAATCTCAGAGTTGCCGAAGTTAGAATCTCGGTGCGGATATTTAAGTCTCTTTTTGGAACTGCAGGGTTTTGGATGAGACATTGTCTCTTGCAAGCCAAGTCCCTTGCTGATTGCTTATTTATGCAGGGCACGAAGCTTGCATGCTACTTCAGACTAAAAGGTGTATTTCAGGTCACACAAATGCTCATCCTACAACTTCTGTGACGGGAGAAATGGCTGAGTAAAGGCAGAGGACTTTGCCTACACTTTGTTCCTGTTTTGAAGAACTAACCGACCAAGAAATGTTGGGCAGGGGGGAGGGTAAAGAGAGGAAGAAACCTCTTTCAAACTTCACGAACGCTGCTCTGGACGTTCTCACTGAATGCCTTTTGTTTTCTGCAGTGTTACAGGATAGATAAAGAAACAGTTATTTGGTAAAATACTGGATAGCAGGTGTTAAATTCCCTGGAAAATGAGGGAAGACATTTGCCTTTATCTGGCATATCAGCAGGTGTTTCCCATAGATAAGCACCAGGGCCCATTCTTACCAAGACTGCAATCAGAAGTTACTCTCTTCCAGTTCACTTCTATAACCTCATTTTCTCCCAAGATACTGTCTTTATGAAACACAGTTTTGGGTCTCTGTGAAAAAAAAACAAAAACAAAAACTACTCGGTTAGAGCCTGTCTGGTGATCTAAATTGTTTTGGTAGCTAAAGGTGAAGATTCTTTTCATAACCTTTGTACAAGTCCTTGGGTGTTTAGCTACGGTGTTGTAGTTTAGTGTGTAGGTATCATCCTGTGATTCAAGAACGTTTTGCACACTCCCTGACAGCACTGGTACCATTTCATGTCTTGCAAGCATGATACTGGGTGTTTTTGTAAACAACTCTTTTAAAGAACCCTGTAAGAATATGAGTCCTCTGAATCGTTTCATACAATTGTGCGTTTAATTAGTTGTTGTAAGAAGTATTGCCATAGAGTTATACTTTCCAGAAGTTCTTCCTGGTGCTGGTATTTACTGGGAATGTTTTTCCTGCTTTTTCTCTAGGTCCTGTCTGCAGTATATGCGTATCATCTTTTGGTGCAAGACCAGTAGCAATCTTCAGTGGCTTTATGGTGGCCGGGGGCCTCATGATGAGCAGTTTTGCACCGAATATATACTTCCTTTATATTTCATATGGGATTGTTGTTGGTAAGAAACATCTTCCCTTCATATGAAGACTTAATCTTTATTATTCTGAGTCTTGCTTTATGAATCCAAAATGGGAAACTGATTCACAGAGGCAGCGGTAGTCTGGGCCTTGATTTATCCAAGGGTGAGGAGGGGTGTTGCACAGGCATGCTGTTACCAAGTAGTGAAAGATTAAGGCACTGCATATGTTCATCAGGGTTTGAAAACAGTTTATCCTTTGTTGACACAGCCGTTGGAGAAGCTGAAGTTTTACCTAAGGGATGGAATCCAGCAGATCTTTTGCAGGCACGAAGTGCCAATCTTAAAGGAATAACATCTCTTTGGGAATTCTGTCACGTACTCATTCTAATTTGATAAATTAGAGAACATTAAGGAGCGATGTTGTTTTCCACATAACTGTATTGAACCTAAACCAGTGTGCTAGAGGCATGAAAGTGCTGTTCTCCTAGCAGGTGGTGACCTGCCCCTCTGTGCTGCAGAGGGCTGCTGTGGGTGGTTTATCAAATTAACTTGGTCAGGAATCTGGGCATCTTGCTGGCCAGCAGGGACTCAGCAGCATGCTGGCTCAGGCACAGTGCCACGAGGAGGCAGCTCTGCTGTTCTCTGGGGCCAGCCTCTGGACTGAGAGCCACGGTGAACCCTTCCACGCCGTACGGAGCCTGAGCTGGTGAACTCAGCCTGCTCCACACAGGCTCTGCGGCCAGGGATGGTCAGGGGAGAGCGGGGTGGGACAGTGCACGTAGCCCAAGTGGTTTGGCTGGTGCTGAGCCAGCGTTAAAAGGTATGCTCCTGTATTATTTGGGGCACAAAAAGGGACGTTAATTTCCCAGAGTATGTTGAATGCTTTATTTCTAATGTTTTTCTTCAGGGCTTGGATGTGGCCTTTTGTATACTGCAACAGTTACCATCACTTGCCACTATTTTGACAAACGCAGAGGCCTGGCACTTGGTCTGATTTCAACAGGTATGACTTTTATTGGCATTCTCTCTAACTTTTCAACTTCGATACAGCTACCATTACTCTGGCAATAAAAAACCAGGAGATTATTTTATTTTTTTTTCCCCAGTGACTTCCTGAAGTAGTTCGTAAGTCAAAACATCAGGAGTAAGGTACAGATAAAACCAGGCTTCAGATAAAATAGTACCTACACTTGCAGGTGTGTGGTACTGCTTATCCATATGCACCACAAAAGCATACTCACTAAAATGGAAGCAGGCTCATGAGTAGTTTGGGCTGCATGCCACGAGTAATAAGAGGGGAAAGCTCTCTTCTCCCTCTTCCTCAAGATCAGAGGTGAGAAAGTGGTTGGAGATGCAGGATATAAATGCTGGATCACTGTAACCTCACATCAGCCATGCCTTTAAAAGTGTAGCTGAAGTCTGGCTTTACATGTTCAACATTTCTTCCTTTCCAATCTAAAAGGAGACTAAATTCTGATATCTTCTAAAAGCTTTGGTGTGTTTTCCTTGGTAGAAAGGAGTAGTGAGGAGAGGCTTGATCAGTACAGTCAGTGTTACGAGGTTTTGATGTCAGATGGACACCGTTGGAATAAAGGGGAGCTTCTGCAGGAATGCTCCTTGGAATGGTTTTCAGTGGCTTTTGTTGGGATTCTAGGTAGTTTTCTTTAAGGCCTGATCTTGCTGCGCCCCAGTTAACTGTAGTACCCAGAAGACAAAACAAGTCTGGATTTTGTAATTATTCTTTCCTGTGTTTAGCACTGATGTCTCTAAGTGGCTTTAATGTGCCACAGAAAGAGTCTGCAGCAAATTGCATAAAATGCTTGTGTAATTGCTTACTCTTCAGTGTTTCCTTCTGAACAGCCAGATGTCTCCAGTGCTTGCCTGGCCCCTGCAGAGATTCAGATTCGATTAAACTTACACCGTGCGAGTCCCTGTCCTTGACCACCAAGCAGTCAGGGGCTGTTTCTAGGAGGACTCCTGGTCTGTTCCTGCCTTGGAGCAGGGAGGTGGCAGTGAGGAGCAGAAAGAGGAAAGTGTTGGTGTGGGAAATTCTACCTGTGCTAACTCAGAGTGGTACCTGAAGGGAGGCATCTGTGTGAGTGCCTGGCAGAAGGATGGCTTAATAGTTCTCTGATGTTTTTCATCAGATACGGTATTGCTCCTCCTTGTTTCTGAAGTGTCTGCTAGTGTTAATCATCAATTGTTCGGAGAGTTTGAAAGGCTTTTTATTTGATTTGATAAAGAAAGTGAAACTTTGAGAGGGATGGGGACTCATCAGCGTTCTCAACTGCAGAGAGAGGAGCACAAACGACTCACTATTCCTATGACAGGATATCTGTAGCTGCTGAAATGTTGAAGTTGTTTAGTTTTGGAGAATGTTTTCGGTTTTTCTGTTTAAACTGATCCTTTTTTCCTTTTACAGGCTCAAGTGTTGGACTCTTTATATATGCAGCATTGCAAAGAGAGCTTATTGTTCTCTATGGACTGGATGGCTGTCTTCTAATAGTTGGCGCGCTGTCTCTAAATATATTAGCGTGTGGAAGCCTAATGAGACCACTGGAGTCATCCAATACCCCTCCACCAGAAAAGCCACGCGTAGACAAAGTCCCCGATCAATATTTTGTTTACCATGAGAAAGAAAAGACTGTCGAAGAGAATATAAGTATCCTTGAAAAGGGCTATGTCGATGAAAAATGTGCGAACGGCGTGCCTGATTGCAAACAGGATAGCATTTTAAATAAGAATGCATTAAGCTCCATAAACGTAAACGAGAAAGACACTTACAAAAAGAAGGTTGTAGAACAGACCAACTTCTGCAAGCAACTCGCTAAAAGGAAGTGGCAGCTCTATTTGAACTACTGGGAAGAAACTGTGGTTCTTTTTAAGAACAAAGTATTTTCAGCTCTCTTTGTTGCCATCTTGCTCTTTGATATTGGTGGATTCCCTCCCTCTTTGCTCATGGAAGATGTAGCAAGGAGTGTAAACATTAATGAGGATGATTATCACGTGCCCCTTATTTCCATTATAGGCATTATGACTACTGTTGGCAAACTTACTTTGGGAATACTGGCGGATTTTAAGTGGGTTAACACTTTATACCTATACGTAACTACCTTACTAATGACAGGAGCGGCCTTGTTTGCAATCCCGTTTGCCAAGAGTTACCTTACGTTAGCGATGCTTTCTGGGATTTTGGGTTTTCTGACTGGGAACTGGTCCATTTTTCCATATGTAACAACAAAGACTGTGGGAATTGAGAAACTGACTCATGCCTATGGGATATTGATGTTCTTTGCTGGACTTGGAAATAGCCTCGGACCACCAATTGTAGGTAAGGTTGCGGTAGACACCCTAAAATAAACATGAGCTTGTCAGGACTGTACAGAATGAATTTGTGTGCGAGTAGTTCTAGTTGATCCTAATAGCAATGGAGAGATGAAATCAAAATCTTGCCTTTTTCACTTGAGCTGGCCAAACTGATGGTGTTCTGGTTTCAGCTTCGATGAAAAGCACGTTTCACGTCTACGTGGTCAAACTGCGTTTTAGCTTTGGCCTTTTTTTTTGTGAGGGAAGGGTGTTTTTTATGCGCTCGTCTCTCTAACTCACAGTGCTGTGACACCAAACTCCTCACTGATGCCCTTCTCTCTTCTTTTCACCCTCAGGTTGGTTTTACGACTGGACGCAGGAGTACGACACCGCATTCTATTTCAGTGGCTTTTGTGTCTTACTGGGTGGATGTCTTCTGCTGTTGGCAGCGTTACCCTGCTGGAACGCCTGTACCGATCAGAGCTCAAAGCTGCCTCCAAACACTTACTCTTACAAAGTTGCATCTAGCGCTTAGGTGACAACTGGAAAACACTTTGCTATATAATAGAAAGAAGCACAAAGTATTTTAGTAATTTTTCACTTATTTATGAAGCCCAAACATCCTCTTCCACTAGAAAAATTCCATTGTTGCTTGTTGTTCGATTCCTTTTTCTTCTTTTATTTCTCTTTTTTCCTATTTTCTTTGTAAGACAGTCGTATTTTGTCTACTATGCACTGCATTTTCAGCCTTTTGTCTGCTGTGATTTCCTTTCACCCCGTAAAGGGTATATTCTGCTGTATTATCAGCTGTTCTTTTTCCTTTAAGGGAGGTGGTGTGGAGGGGTGAAAACTGAAGCAAAAATGAAGGCCTGTTCCTGACAGGAGAAGGCTGGCATTTCTGTCACCTTTTATAGGTCTCCGAGTTGCACAATTAAACTTTACAAAACAAAAATTTGCCTTATTAGAATGCAGTACGGTGGCAAGGTGCTTATAACATCGTGCTTAGATTAACTTTTTGTCTTTTTTAAAGTTTATCCAATTTACAGTGAAGTGCCATTTGGAGGAGGGAGAAGAAGGGGAACAAAACCAACCTTGTGTTGCGTAACTGAGGTGAACTTGGTCGTGAAAGTAAAGATTGTTACTATTGCTGCAACTAAGAACTGTGTTTATAAATATTGCACATTTTGTGAAGTCTCTTTATAAAACTGTTGAACCAAAACCTTCTAAACCAAGGAATAAACATGATTGTTGAAACCATGTAAAGAAATGCTGACTGGGTTATGCAAGGTTATCAGCTTTAGCTGGGAGCTGGAGATGTGCTCACAGAAGCCCTGTGACCTACAGTTCAGTAGATTGAGCCTTGTGCAGAGAGCTTAGTAGCAGAGATTTCAGCAGGGTCGACCTGATGAAAAAAGGGAAAGTGTGACAGCAGTGTCATCGTTGCTCTGTCATTTTTGGAATGAATACAGCAAGGAGGAAAGTTAGTAATAAGGAGCAGGAAGCAGCATCGGGGAGGGTTGGCAGAAGTCATCAGTGGTGACGGTGATGGAATTGCCATCAGGGGGTTGGGTTCCATACTGGTTTTGTATCTATTTGTATATATTCCATTATTATTATTCTCATTCAAGCTGTTCTAGTTCCTTTTCTACTGGCTGAGTCTCTCTCCCTTATTCCCTTTCTCTGACCCTTGGGGAGGGGGGTGGTTAACAGAGAGCAGCTGTTATCTGTCTAAGGGGCTGCCCTGACCCTAAACCCTGACAGAATCCTGAGCATCTAGCACCCCAAGGCTGCAGCTGGGATCAGAGGGGCTGCTTTCCCCTGTGCTCACTTCTCACCCAGAACCACCACAGCCTCTCCAGCTGGATCTGGGCCTCAGCAGGGAACGTGGCACCATGGCACGTCCCCACCGTGGCCTCCCCGTGGGGCATGCACTCAGGCTGCCTGGCTCTCACCCCCTGAGAAGGGCTTGCTTTCCCCCTTGTCTGGCTCTTGGAGACTCTGGCAGCTGAAACACAGATCACTAGGTTAGCAGAGCGGGCGGCTTGCAGCTTTGAAGGAAAACCTAAATGAACCATGAAGCCTTGGTTAATTATTTTTCTTGCTGCTATCGTTTTTTATTGCTGCTGACAGTGGATTTACCTCTGCCCTCTCTCACAGAGCTCCTGTTCTTCCTAATGTTTCTGTAAAAAAGCCCCTTGTTTTCTAAGGAAGAAAACTAAAGTTTTCTGGTTTCCTTTCGTATTTATTCTTTATCTTTTATCTTTCTTTATCTTTTCTTTATCTTATTTAGTCATTCTTTATCTTTATCTTGTCTCAAAAGCAGCTCTATCTAGAGGCCATGCCCCAGTGAAGAGTACAAAAGCAACACCCCCAGTGCTCCCCCAGCCCTTCTCACCACCCAGGTTAGGGCACTGCCTTTCCTCACAAGCCTTCCCCAGGTGTCAGGCTGTTGGGAGACCAAAAGCTTTGATTTTAATTTAGATGTGGCCCTTGAAGTCAGGGTGCTGCTTGTACCACACATCCTATTCGTATCCCTGAAGTCCTTCAGGGACTGACATTGATCCAGAGGTTGTGAGGGAAGGGTTTGAAGTGCAGCTATGCAGTACAAGCAGTTATATGGTTAATTTGCACTGCCTGCTGCCTTCTGCTCTTTGACCAACAGCAAGGCAAGGAGGAATCATCCCTCTCAACTGTGTAGGTACAAAAGGAAAATCCAGTCCAGGGCTTGGGGCTCCTTGCTGTGTCTCAAGTGAGGTTGGCAGGACCACCTCTGGCAGTCCTCGTGTGCCCTCTAGCTGTTGGCGGCTTTCTGGGGAACTGAAACCTCTCCATTTCCAGGCAGGTCTTGAAAACAGATTCTTCAGTGATGACATTTAAAGGAGCAGTAGAGGCCATGTCACGAGTTAGGGTCAGGGTGGCCCCTTAGACCTATAACAGATGCTCTCTGTTAACCCCCCTCCCTCCCCAAAGGGGAAGAGAAAGGGAATAAGGGAGAGAGACTCAGACAGGAGAAAAGGGAAATGGAACAGCTTGAATGAAAGTAGTAATAATAATGATAAAAGTGGAATATATACAAATATATACAGAACCAGTATGGATGGTAATTCCATCACTGTCACCACTGGTGCTGTGGAACAGGCACTGGGGGGTCCCAGTTTGGGCCCAGCAGCAGATGGGAGCTGTGTTCAGCAGCTGGGTTCTGGTACCAGGGTCAGGAACACACTGACTGGGATCAGAGGCAGAACAGAGTCCTCCTGGGATGCTCCGAGGAAGGAACCAAAAGAGGACCTGAGCCAAGCCCAGCAAAGCTGGCAAAGTGGGACAAGAGGGGAGAGGAGCCTGGGAGCCCCCAGAGAGAAAGTGAGCAAGCGAGCTAGCAAGCAAACAAAACCAAAACTAGCAAGCTAACAAAAACTATAGACCCTCCTCATTCCTGTGCTTTAT
>JANHFX010018312.1:59708-82644 GCA_027560015.1 Chloroceryle amazona | reverse complement strand
TCTATATAACTGAGGGATGTGTTGTGTGACTCTCTCTGATCACTCCGAATCGATTCACAAACAACTGCAGCAACTCCATGACAACATGCACAAAATTTCTGTCAATAATGCTTGGTCTAGAGGTTTAAGTATCACAGGATGGATTAAGGATTTGGTCAAACAAGGGATCATCATTCCTTGCCTCATGATGGTTGTATTAATGATTGTACCCTGTATGTTGAATTGTGTGAGCATAATCATGGTAAAGACTGGTCTGAATTGCCCAAAAGAAAAAGGGGAAACTGTTGTTAGCAAGGAATGGACATGTGAGCAATCCGGCCTATTTAGCAGAAGAAGCCTGAGCCTCAGTCAAGGACATTCAAGGGCAAAGAGAAAGGAGTGACTGAACGGAGCAGACAACTCCCGAACGCTGAGGAGGATATAAAAGGTAAGAGACTGCTGTACGCCACTGTACGCCACTATAACAGTCCCCTGTGGGTTCCCAGTCGCTTTATCCGAGCTGTATGTCAACCTCAGAAGAGAGGGGAATGTGAAGAAGACAGTTTTACTTCTGACAATCCCTCGCTGAACCTTACACAGAACTCGGACTCATCCTCAGTAGAATAGAAGATACTGTTCTGTTTCTAGCTAGGGAACAATACTTTATAAAACAATGCTTTAGTGTTTTGATAGTTATTTTTGTAATATTGATGATTATTCCATGTATATTGCAATGCTTGAATGCCATAATTCGCCGCACAATTGACAAAGTCACCAGCAATGTATGGCTTATACAAAAAGAAAAAGGGGGAATTGTTGGAGAATGGCTAAAAGACAAGGGTCATGTACCTTTAAGAGTAATTCTCTCTGAGGTAAAATGCTAGGGATAGCATGTCCTTGAGCTGATAAGCTGTACAATAATAGAATATTGTGGAATGAGGGTGTAAGAGGTTTCTGTAACCGCGAGAGGGGTTGGGTTATGCTAAGAGACCCTGTGGATTGAACCAATAGAGGATGGACAAGCGTGACTCTTAATGAGGTGACCATATAAAAGTACTGCGCTGATAGCTAATAAGCTCAGTTTCGCTTACCAATCACATTGATTGACCGCGTCTTCCCTCATCGCTCCACATGATGAGGTTATATAGGCAGAAATGTTTTTCTTCTTATGACGGCACCCAGAGTGCAAAAGAAATGTGGAATTAATTTGACACCTTCTGACCCTTTGATTCTGGCACTGGAATAGGATAAACTGGGGACAGGTAAAAGCAAAAGATCGGGTAAATGCTGTGTGATAAAGTAAAAGATGTTAGTAGCTCCAGGGCTGAGACAAAGAAATGACAGAGGATGGGGAACAGAGAACGATCATTTAGAGAAAGATCAGATTGTGCAGCTGAGGCTCTAAAAGATGTTCCAGGGCAGGAAGCAGTGGGGTTTAGCTCCATAGCAGGAAGAATGAGAGGGAAAATATGGGAAGCTCCTTTGAGACAAGCTGTTGGAAATGAAGGACCAGTAATTGTTAAGGTCCCATTTTCTATAATCAATTTGAATAACTGGAAAATAGCGTCTGGAAATCATAGAGAGGACCCAGATAGGTTGGAAAATGCTTTAGAAATTATGATTAAGACCCAGGATCCAGATTGGAGGAGTAGAGAAGCAATCATGCAAATATTATTCAACAACACAGAAAGAGAATGATCAAGGGAGCTGCTTGGATGCATGTAGAATCACAAGTTAAGTCAGGTGCTCTAACAGGAACAGTAGAAGACCACCTACCATCTGAGGACTCCTCATGGGATCCCAGTTATCCTGGGGATGAGAGATTCCTGGCTCAATATCAAAAGTGGATTCTATCTGGAGTTAGGAATGACATGCCTAAGGCAGTCAATATGTCTGAATTATATGAAATTAAACAACATGGGAATGAGTCCCCCACAGATTTTTTTTAACCTGGTTGAAGGAGGCGTCTCACATATTTACTAATATTAACCCAGATTCAGAAGAAGGGAGTAATCAGTTAGCTCCTCTGTTTATGGGACAGTCATATGATGGTATTAGAAGAAAGCTACAGAAGCTACAAGGAGAAGGTCTGGGGACTGGGGAAAACTATAGGATGTAGCATAGCAGGTACACAGGACTAGAGATGTACAAAGGGAAAAAGTGAACGTAAGACCAGTGTCTGTATTAGAAGAAACTAACAAAGATCGTGGAAGGAGAATACCCCCTCTCAGAGGAAGGGGATGGGGTGAGATCCCCAGAAGTGACATTAAATTGCTGCATTTAGGAGAAATGAGTGTGCCTACTGGAAACAGGAAGGACACTGGAAACAGAAGTGTCCTTCTTGAAAGTGAAAAGGGTGTGATAATCCTTTGTTGTCAGCTGACCAGGATTGAAGGGGACCAGAGGACTCTCTCCCAGCAGAACATCTGGTTATAGCCAATCTGGGAAAGAGCTGAATTTTTAGTAGATATGGGGGATTATTAGTAGATATGGGGGACATTTCTTTGTTACTAATTAAAAAAGAGGGAGAACTAAGCTCTAATAATATAATTTTTATTGGTGCAACAGGATCTTGTGAAAGACGGCCTTTCTTTAAGCCATTAACACTAATATTATATATATATACTCGTATATAAGAACTCATCATAAGTCCCTCAAGGGTCAGTACTGGGACCAGTACTATTCCATGTGTTCATCAATGACCTGGATGTGGGGACAGAGTGCGCTGTCAGCAAGTTTGCTGACAACACAAAACTGGAGGTGTGGCTGACACACCAGCAGGCTGAGCTACCATCCAGCAAGACCTGGACAGGCTGGAGAGTTGGGCGAGGAGAAATTTAATGAAATACAACAAGGGCAAGTGTAGAGTCTTGCATTTGAAAAAGAACAACCCCAGCTACCAGTACAGGTTGGGGAGTGACCTGTTGGAAAGCAGCATAGGGGAAAAGGACCCGGGGGTCCTGGTGGAGAGTAGGATGACTGTGAGCCAGAAATGTGTCCTTGTGGACAGGAAGGCCAATGGCATCCTGGGGTGTAACAGAAGGTGTGTGGTTAGTAGGTTGAGAGAGATTCTCCTCCTCCTCTAGTCTACCCTGTTGATGCTGCATCTGGAGTGTTGTGTCCAGTTCTGGGACCCTTAGTTCAGGGAAGTGCTCGAAAGAGTCCATCTTAGAGACACTAAGTTGATTAAGGGAGTGGAACATCTCCCTGATGAGGAAAGGCTGAGGTAGCTGGGTTTCTTTAGCTTGAAGAAGAGACTGAAGGGTGACCTCATTAATGTTTATAAATATGTAAAATGTGAGTGTCAGGAGATGAGACAGGCTCTTCTCAGTGACATCCAATGATAGGACATGGGGCAACGGGTGCAAGTTGGAACATGGGAGGTTCCATGTAAACATAAGGAGAAACTTTTTCATGGTGAAGGTGACAGGCACTGGAACAGTGTAAAGGAAAATAGGCCCTTAAGTTGACTAGCGATGTTAGAAGTTAGAGAAGAATAGGACATCACAGAATAATGGAAGATTAACAGAATGAAGGTGCTGTAGAATAATATTTTAAGACCATGGGAATGCTTCTCATTGTCTCCCATATAGTCCTTACCATAGCTGGTTCAAAACACAGTCCAGCTGAGTGAATAATGGGTATGTAGAGATTAATTTTCTATTATGTAGAAGATGTGATAATAGATGGGTAGTTAACTTAGGGTAAGCATTTTATTAAAGGTTAATTACTTTTAGGTAAGATATAGATAAAGATAAAGGAACAACTCAAGTCTTGGGATTCTAAAGGCAAATGTCTGAAGATAAGACCGTGATGACCTGTGAAGAGGAACTGAAACAAGACAATAAAGAATGGCTGAAGATTAATAACAGACTGAGAACTGAGAGTCTGGGGAAAAACACAAAGGTCTTTTAAGAAGAATATTGATTACTTAATATTGTGTTAAGAGTATATATATGAGTTTAATTTTATAAGTCCTTTGCCACTCACTGAGGTGATGGCCCAACTCTGAGTTGTTAAATAAAGCACACCTAGCATAGCCCACTGTATGGTGAAATCCTTTAACAATGTGGAAGCAATCCTTAGACGTTTTCCATTTTTAGTGTCTGCTCTGTGCTAGAGATAATAAGACCGATTTTCTGAACAACCTCTTCTGTAGCCTAAAGCAATCCTTAGACGTTTTCAATTTTCAGTGTCGTCTCCTTGCTAGAGATAGAATGGCAGATTTTCAGAACAACCTGTACTGTAGGCTAAACCTAAGTTAGTAGGTCCATACTTCCTGGGGCTGTGATTGGGCTGGCAGGGGTAGGTGAGGACAAGCATGAGAATTCAGAACTAACAGGTTTCCTTGGGGGAGCAATCCTTAGTGGTTCTCAATTTTTAGTGATGTCACTTTGCTTGAGACAATAAGGCAGACTTTTAAAAACTGCTCCCCAAAGATAACTGTTAGTCCTTAATTCTCATGTTCGCCCAGTTGTTGTGAAAATCTATCTTTTTTTTCAAAGAATGGAGAATAAAATTGAAAATGTCTAGGGAATGCCTCAACATGAAAGCTGCTACTCATGAATTCTCTTGCTGACCCTCTCCTACCCCTGGCAGCCCATTCACATCCCCAAGTAGTATGGACTTGCTACCTTTGCTGTAAGCTATAAAAGAGGTTATTCTTAAAAATCATCTATTTTTTCAATGATCTGATACTAAAATTAATACTTCTAGGGATTGTTCCAAGCTCCTGTTTTTCTATCTGATCAGAAGAATAGGCATCTTTGGTTTTACAGTGAGGGAATTTGTGAACTGTGACTGTGAAGCTCAAGTCAGTTAGAATACAGGTATCCCTATTTCCATCGGCATCTTTTAAGGGAGTCTGTATTCCCTATAAAAGCAGGAAACAGTTGCAGGGGATAGTGTCCCCAGATTGCTCCTGGTCAGAGCTCATCGCTGTGCTTGGAAGTGGCTTGTCCTCCCAGATGTCTCTTGCTTTCCTGTGGAGTCAAGACCCTGCATCCAGCAAGCTCTTTTGAAAGATACGTTGTCAAAGGTGGTTCAATTGAGCATCTGTGGATCCCAAAATTAAGATATAAAAGGAAAAAGTGGAATCCTTTAAGAAGTTAATTTATTTTTATTCTGGAAAGCAAACATTACTGGCTCAGCCTGGTTTGGTGGAGTGCTTCAGGATCTCCAGACGAGAAGTGGGGGTTGACCCTTCCTTGGTTGGAACAGCTTTGACAAGTTTGAGAGGGAGGGAAGCAGTGCAAATGGATGGGAATGAATAAAATAAAGCCAGGAGAGATAAACTTCCTCATGCTAATATTCACTGCCCAGCTGCAGAAAGGGGGGGGGGGGGAAGCTTGGACATTTGTTGAACTTCCAAAAACACATAGAAGTGAAAGTGCATAAATGTGTTTTAAAAAACAAAATGACTTAAATAATATTTGTCTGCCAAAAGTGAAGAGGGGGAAATAAAAGAAAAGATAGCATCAGTTGGAGAGAGAGTGGGAAGTATTTTGATTGAAAAATGTCAACAAGCTCTCCTAGAAGCAACAGCAAGCAGTGGTTATTGCATTTGTACAAAACAAGCCCTTCTTCCTGATATAGAAGATTTGTTTTATTTCTTCAGTTTCAGATCATCTACCCTTACCACAAGAAAACCACATAAAATCCCCTAGACATTGTGACTCCCCTTATTGAACTCTCCAGAAAACAGAGGTAACAGAGAGGAGAGAAGAAAAACCCTCAGAAGCAAAATACGACAGCAAAGTCCTCAAAGACCTATAAATAACTCTGAGGACTGGGCTCTGTGTTGGTGATGATGTTTTGATGGAGAAACTCTTCCTGTTCATCCTGGCTCCTAGTTCAAATCCAGGCACAGAAAGGGCTTTTCAAGGTGTTTGGGTCATTGCACATTTAGTGGCTTGTTGGTGACGTTCTAGGGTGTTTTATTCCCTGATTGTACAAGAGTGTTGTAGGCTGAAAGAGACATAATCCAAGCTCTTTGAATGAATCTCACAGAATTTTGTTCTTAGGCAGAAAATTAATTAGGTTAACCAAGTCTTAGAGACACACTGTGTGCCCTCTTAGCCCCATGCAATCACAAGTGTTTATTTGTGAGCTGGAAAAAAATGATTTGTAAAAAAGGGTTGTAAAAATCAATGGGTTTTCCAAACTGAAAAGAAAAAAAAAAACAAAAAAAAAAAAAAGAAAGAAGAGAACAAAAAAGACACCTTGAAGAGTCGGTGAAGCGTTCTCAAAATAGCAATCCCATGACACTGAACAGCCCTGGAGGTAAGGGGGAAAAGATGTCTAGGAAGAAGCCAGCATCAGTGGAAAGATGGATGTTCAAAGGCTGTGGATGAATCTGAGAATGTTGAGACAAAGCTTTTCTGATCAAAGAAGGACAGATAGGGAGAGGACAACTTTAGTCTCCAAAGATCATGAAGATTTGGGCAGTGGTTTAAAAGCTGCACTTGAAGCAGGTGGGCAGTGATCGACTATGGGCTGTCCTCCTCAGTCCTGCCATTTCTCTGATGCTGAGAGGCCTTGCCTGCCTTGCCTGCCATGCTTGAGCTGGGCTTGGTGAGCATGGAGTGCAATGCCAGCTTTCTGGATTTTTTTATTTTAAGCAGCTTCTATCAGAGGTGAGGCGTTAAAAGTTACCATGTTGACAGAAAAATTTCAGGCCCTAAAACAGTCAAAACTTGCTCCTGTGTCATGCAAGTGTGAACATGCTTCCTGTGAGGGAGGCAAGGACAGAGATGGAAGGGTGCAGGAAGGCTTGTAAAGATCATTCCTATGCAGAGGGGAAACAACGTCCTCGAGAAAACATCTATAGGATGTTTTCAAACTCCTTCCTTATGGGTATCTGTGTAAATTAAGCACCATTGGGCAGACAGCTGCTGTAATGAGGGGATCCTAATGATCACAGCATTAAAAAAAAAATAAATATTATACCTGGGTTTGTGATTGTTGTCACTGCTAGAGATCTTAGCCTTCAGTCCCTGATATAGAATCCAATCCTCATTGTGAGACAAGGGAAAGCAGAGGAAAAGAAACTGAATGCTTTAGGGGGGGAAAGCATATTTCTCAGGGAGGTCTTGCACTATGCTTGTGGGGCAATAGTGGTCTGTCTTGATGTAAAAGATATGCAGCTACATTCTGGAGATGCCTGAAGCCAAGCACTCAGCTGTGTCCTGCTAATCACAGACTTGAACACTTCTATCATGCAGGACTAAAAGGGCTGGGGTTTGTATTTCCCCTCTGTTCAATCCAATTTGACCAAGGATTCCAAAATGTGGGGTTTGTTTTGTTTGTTTGTTTGTTTGTTTTTGTTTTGTTTTGTTTTGGTTGTTGTTTTTTTTTTGGTTGTTGGTGGTGGTGGTTTTTTTTAAGTTCTTTACAATTGGAGTAGCCCCTGCAGAGATGCCTAAACTACTCAAGCCAGTAACACGGATCTGCTGGTGGTTAGAGAACGGTTTTGCCTCTTGTGTGCACTCGGATGAAGTTATATCTCCAGCCTCACAGAAGCATGAATACAAACACTTTTTAGCCATCCCTGAGAGAGGAGAAAATCTGTTCATTTCACGCTCCCAGTGCTAATGGTTGCTGGAGCATCTCTGTGCCCACCAGAAATGAACCCCATAAGACCTCAGGAGGCTTCTCACCACAGTGAGGTTCAACGTACATCTCAGCAGTGGGAAATCACAGCTCACCTTTCATTCCCCACGTTGTGGATGCCCCCTCCCTGGAAGTGTTCAAATCCAGGTTGTATGGGGCCTTGAGCAACCTGGTCTAGTGGGAAATGTCTCCGCGACACTTCCAACCAAAACCATTCTATGGTTCTGTGATTTATCTGAGTAACAAGTGCAGCCCATCATCCCTGAGCAGTGGCCACGGTGCTGTCTGTCTCTCCAACAGTGGGTGGCACTATGCAATCAAAATAGCTTTGCTTCCCTGGTATTCTACTATCTTCATTTTTCAGCCTGGGGGAGGTTGAGACATGCGGTTTTGGAGGGGTAGGGACCACGGGTTTCACATCAACGGCATCTTGAAGCTGAGGTTCATTGAAGAGGAGCACATACAACAAAATGCTGGCTGCCTAGGGGATGCTTCCCTTGGAAAATCAGAATTGGCAAAGTTATTCTGAAGGCTGAGCCTTGACTTTTGCTCTTCATCTCTTTAGTTTTAACTTAAGGAGCAAAAACCATCCATGAGGAAAAATCAAGTGTGTTTGCTACTTTGTTGCCCTTTTTTATTGTAAAGCACAGACTATAACCACTGGTCCTTTTTTTTTTTTTTTTCAGGATAACAAGAGATGTGGAACTTGATTTGCAGCTGTTACAGATCAACAAAGTATCTTTTTCTTTGCATTTCTTTTCTGTTAGAGATGCAAGGGAGATACTTGGGTCTGGCTTTCATCTACCCTAGGACTTTTGCATCAGCAGGCTCTCCTGAATTAGCTCCCACTGCAAAACTTCTGCCAGACTGAACTGACTGCAAGGCAATGACAGTGACATGGTGCAGTCCATGAGCAATGGCACAGTCAGGTTCATCACTAGGGTAAAGGATGAAAATGTTTGCCCAGATTGCTAGTCTCAGCAGGAGCACAGAGCACTGAAGCCTGTTTGAAAACAAAGTTCTCGAAGAAGTTTAGATAAAGTTTCTGTGATATTAGCAAACGCTGAGCTGCATGGTAAATTGAATTGATTTTTTTTTTTACCTTGGCAGGGAAACAGTGGGGTGCTAAAGAAATAATGAGAAAATTACTCTGTATTCATGACACCTCAAAGGAAGACCCTGGTTCAAGATGGCCTATGCACCCGAGTAAAATCCAGTGTGTGTGTTGGGTATATTCCAAAGTAGAGCTTCTCAGTTGAAGGCTAGTGAATCATTTCCAAGTGATACATTATAGCAGGAGGTGTCAGTGTCTCCTGTCTCTGTTCAGTGTGTTTTGGAGCTTGCAGCTCAGAGCTTGCAGTTGGAACCCAGACAGGATCGTTTTGATGGAAAGTTGTCCCTGCTTTAAGCAGAGGAATGGGACCAGCTTTCACAGCAGCATGGTACACAGAGCAAAGCAGCAGTGTTTAAAGAGGTCAGTAGAGGAATTACGACTTCTCTTTGTCTCTTCAAATAGGACATGGGTAGATCTATATTTGTATAAATCCTGGTTTTGCCCTAAATGAAAACAAACCTGAAATAGGATACTTGGACAAACACTGTGCTCACACTTCATTCATGCAGCCCAAGTAATGTGGTACTCTGCTGAAATCAGGGTGATGGAGGGTTTGTAAAATGACAATACATCGTCCCCCTGGAGACTATTTTGTCTAAGGATCCTTCACTCACTGTCACATTTTGGCCAGTTCAACTTCCTTGAGGTGGGTGAAGACCCAGGTGAGGAAACTGGAAGACCAATCTCTTCAAGAGCTAAAAATGTCATGTGACCCTGGGAGCCTCTGGTTGTGTCTGCAGGTTGAGGACAGGTTGTGCCCAGGCTGGCATGCTGTGTTGTTATGCGTGGGAAAGAAAATGCAAATGAAACAAGTCTGTGAACCAGAAATGCTCAATGTCGCCCAATGGGGTCTGCACTGTTTTCTTTATCTTAAAGCAAAAGACTCTGGTCTTTATGCCATCACTTCAAATTTGCTAGTGTCTGCATCAGCCTAGTTTTAGAGAGCAGTGGGCTTACGTTACTTCACACTAGCCAGGGGCAGGACCAGCCTTTTTGTTGATAGCAATGACATATGTTTTAGTGTAGCTCTAGCAAAGATCATCTTACTGGAAATGGGAAAACAAGGGGCTCTTGTCCAAGGGGAAATGTTTGTGTGTGAGAAAACACCAGTTTCCCCAAGACATGTTGCCTCTGTGCACCTCAGCATCTGAGCTGGTGTCCTGGTTTGGGTGAAAACAGAACTAATTCTGTTCAGTGATTTTACTTTTCGGTTCGGTACTTCTAACTAACAGCACTTTCTGAAGTTAGAAGCATGTTTTTACAGGCAGTGTCTTCTGCTCGCAGTGATAACAGCCCATGTTTATAGTTACTACCAAGATTTGGTATGCAGACCAAGGCCACTGCTGGACCGTGTGTACCAAACAGGGGGGTTCAGAAAGTAAAAGATCACATATAGGGAGGAGCAGACAGGTCAAATGACCCCCAGCTGACCAACGAGGTATTCCATTCCATATACATCATATTCGGTAGCAAGCATATATTAAGTAGCAAGCAGAGGTATAGAAAAGGGTCTATTGGGCTTTTACCCGGGCTCTTCTCCCCTCTTGGACTGCTTCCCCAGAACATCCAAGGAGGATTCTGTCCATTCTGCCTTTGATCCCGTGTTCCTGAATCCGGTAGCAGAATCCATCTCCTGAACACAGCTCCCGTCTGCTGCGGGGCCCGGACTGGGACCCACAATGCCTGCTCTAAAACATCAGTGGTGATGGTGATGTAATTACCATCAGGGGGTTGGGTTTGGTACTGGGTTTGTATATATTTGTACATATTCTTATTATTATTAATCATCATTCAAGCTGTTCTAGTTTCCTTTTCTAATAACTAAGTCTCTCTCCCTTATTCCTCTTCTCTTCCCTTTGGGGAGGGAGGGGAGTTAACAGAGAGCGTCTGTTAGGTCTTAGGGGCTGCCCTGACCCTAAGCTGTGACAGCTGTCCACTCACTGTGGCGGGCTGGGGGGAGCTGGCAATGTTAAGCTGCTCCCTGTCATCAGCATTGCAGCAGTTGGTGTCATGGTAGAGGAGAGGACACAATGACTGGCTGGCCTGTGGAAGGCTAGAAGAAATGCCCAGGGCCCTCAGGAAGGAAATCCTCCCAGCACCCCAGGGTGAGGTGGGCCCTCTCAGCTCACCTCTGCTGCTGTGAGAGCATCTTCTGGTTGCCCCAGCTGCCTGACCCGGGGATAATCTTTTGATTGCTCTGGCATCAGGCAGGGAGAGCTGCCAGGAGCAACTTCCCAATCAGGACACCAGCACCAATACTCTGCTTAGCATTCCATCCTCACAGACAGCTCAGCTGGAGTGTAGGCATGAGCTAGCTGGGTGGGACTCAGTGCCCAGATAAAAACAGAGAGGAGCAGCTGGTCACAGTCCATGGCTAGGTGACAGCCCATCCCTTGTTGACAAAAGAACTGATCACTTGCAGTCACCATGACAGCCCATCTTTACCCATGGCACTCGCCTCTTAGCTCTGTGGCTCCAGCACACGTGCCTAGGGTTACTGCAGCAACATTGCCCACTCCATCTTCCCATCTCTTGTCCTGTGCTTGGCATTGGTGTTTCACACCAGTCACTGGGGCCTTGGCCATGTCCTCCCAGGGCTCTGTCAGGTGACTGTCACCATAGTGTATGTCTCCAGGCACATAATGCAACACCTTGTGCCTTGCTTGGAGGCTGCAGTACAAGTCTCACAAGAATAGTTCCACACACCATTTATCTGTAGGCAATGTTTTAGATTCAGCTCTTGGTTGTCTGATTTACAAAAGAGGATTTAGATATGTTAACTCGCCATATGCCATGTTTGTACTTTGGTTACTGGCTTTCTAATGGTAAATCCGAGGCTATTATCCAACTAAAAAGGGGAAAGCCTTGCTTTTGGCAACTCGGCTCTCCATCTTTCTCAGCATTAAAGTGTTAAGCATTCAAGAGACAGGCTTGAAAGAATCACCCTGTTTACAGAGCTAATTCCTTCAGGAACAGGAAGTAATCGCAGAAGTTCAGCTGTTCAAAATCAGACCTGATTTTCCATAAAGCGTATCATAAACTACTTGCTTTTTGTAAAAAGGATAATAAAATACATTATTTGTGGTCCAGCATGGGCAAAGACAACATTTTTTTGTATCTCCAATTCTGTTTCAAGGTCCATCATAAGCAAATGAAAAATAATAGAAAAAAATTTGAAAGCATTTATCATCTTTCATTAGAAACTTTATTGTATTAAACTACAGGTATGTGAAGAGAAATAAATGGTAGTGAAGGGCAGAATGATGAACTTCAGTCATCTTCATAAAATAGGTATGATTTCACAACAAAACACTTTTTATTACAGCTAAGAAAAAAAGCCAGGTATACTTGATAGATTTTCTTTAAAAATATATTACAGTTCAATCATACCAAAGTGAAGGCCTGTGGGCTAAAAAACTGAAGATAGAAGAGTTAATTTCAGTGCCCTAGCACTAGTATGAGTGTACCAAATGACCAGATTTCCTACACAGTAATTAATAAACATGCACTCGTTTGTTTTCAGTCACTTAAACTACCATATAAAAAATCTTCAAAATAAAGTATTTTCATCAAAATTAGCTCAGTATTCTTCAGTCTGGACTTAAGAGCTTCAATATAAGAACTATTATTTTGACGCATATCTAATAAAAATCAGTTGTAATCACAGTACTTAGAAAATCCAGTATGTTTTGATTAACACATTCCCCACTTCTGATTTTGTTTTATCCTAACTTCACTTCAATATTTACTTGACTTTGCAGATTGTCTCAGCGGAAAGTATGAGTACAATGAAATCTTCTTTCTCCTATAATCTGCATATGCATCTCCAATTAAAATTAATGGTAGTTTTCTGGTTAGATCAAGATACAGTAAAATTTTATGTGTAACAGTGTGTTGTGATTAAAAATCTTTGATATAGTAAATAGCCTTGAGGTTCATTATGCTTCTAAAAGACCAGAATTAATATGCTTATATGACTACCTTATTTAAAACCTAGATCTTATAATCACTACTTACTTTAAAATCAGCTACTTTGTGCAGTACTTTGTACGTTATTATACATATAACAATTTGCTAGGGCATAGCTATCTTCATTTTCAATGCTATGTTTCAATGCTATGTTTCTCACTATTGTCATGTGAATCCATAAAGGCAAGGCATCTTCTTCCATTCCTGACTGTGATGAAGCCAGTCCTCTGAGCAGATGGGATTTCCTAAAATTACTTTACTGACTTACTCATTAAATTCCCACCACAATATAGTATGTGTTTTCAGAAATATTTAAGAGCATACTGGGATCTAGAAAAAAGGCTATGTGACAGTCATTATGATTGAGCTGGGGGTCTCTTAAACTGACAGCAGAGTGTACTCCAGAGCAAGCCTCCCTAGCCGTGCAGGAAACAGTAGGATTGCTAATGCAAGTCCCGTGTGTTTTTTTCCTCTGGAATGACACACAGCTATCATTTAACAGGAATGTATTTCCCCTACAGGGAATCTGTTTTCTGAATGTCTACCAATTCATTGAAGTGAATTCACAAGTCTTTTACTTCAACTATATGTATTGCAAATCCAGCTCACGTATATGCAGACATTTTTTATGCTGACTACACAGCAGGAGGTTTACCCACATATGGAAAGGCAGACTTTGGCAATGTGTATATTTAGAGCACAGGCAAAATAAGTAAAATTATCAGAAACTCATCTGTTCTCACGATTTTTTTGGCTGAATACATCACTTGAGGATATGTGACATACTGGAAATTTTCAAACAAATATAATTTATTCAGCTCTTCACTTTTTCATATAAAAAAGAACTGTTTATATTATGCAGATTAATTTATCTAGTGGTCTCCAAATTTTACACAGTGTAAGAAAATAAATTTTTGTGAGCTCACAATTGCTAAATACAGCATTTGCTATTCATGGCTTCAGAGAAGAAGCCATGTATTTTAATGTCTGTTTCACACAGTACAAACACATGTATATACCAGTAGCTCTACGGGTTATCTATATGCACACAAACTCAATCAATACTTTGTCTTATGAAGGGACTAAATGGTAACTGGCTTTTGAAATCTTGTAGTTAATTTCTGTACTTAAAAAATCCAAAGATACTAAAATTATTTATTCCAAAGATATACGAAAAATGTCCAGGGAATTGTAAAACAGCCAATGCTTATGGCCTGTGAGAACTATGAAAGTTACAGGACAGTTCATACAGTCATATACATTCTCAGGCTTGGGCACATCTACAACGATGTCTTTGGATGCACATCTCTCACTCATCACCACTTCAGTGACAACAAATAAAAGCAAATTGTATTTCTCTTTCAGCTCTGGGTTTCCTTTTTAAAAAAAAAATAAAAAAAACAACATAAGTTTTTTCAGTTTTCCTTCCAGTTGATCCTCTGTTGCATTTAGTATTCCAAAGGCAACTGGTTGTGATTTTCTTAGGTATATATCAGTGCTGTCACAATAACAATAATTCTTTGTCTCAAACTGTACTGCAGTCCAGATGTAAAAATCACGGCACTCCCTGTGCTAAGCCAGAGAGCACATACACCAAACTCTGACATACCAACTGCCCTTCTCATCATTATAGCACATCACAGATTTCATGTGCCAAAAGGTGACTGCAACATAGAAAGAAGAGAGGACTGATGTTTCTCATTATATGCCATACAGTGCAACTGCCTGTATCCTTTCCTTGATAGCCAGGGATATACCAACCCTCAAGACAAGTTACTTACAAGAAGTTACAGTTACCTCCAGGGCAGGGTGGAAAAAAGCCTGCTGGGGTTATTGTTACAAGCATGTTAGCAGGTAGCATCACTTAGATCATCAGCTGCTAGAAGTAATACTGTAACATCATTTTTAGGTTTCTAAAAGTAATTTACCATTGAAAGAGAATGGCTATTATATAACAAACATTTAAATTTTTTGGCTGATGTGACTGGGGGACAATTTTTCTTCAGTGGATGGACACATTGGCAAATTTCATTTCCAAGAATCTGTGCAGTTCATAACATACTTTCTGGAGTGAAAGAGAAAGGAGCCTTTTTGAAAGACAGTCTCCACCCATACAGTCAACGGATTAAGCTAAACTTCAAAGAGGCACTGTTTTTTACTTTTCCTCTGTATTATTGTTACTGTCCTTGACAAAAACACCTTCTTTTTTTTTTTTTCCCAATTGATTAAGTTTAACTGTTACACATTGGTTAACCACCTCTGAAAGACATCAGTATGACATGAATTCTTACTTGAATACTTGTTCTCTGCCCAGAGTTCCCTTTAGCCAGAGAAAATGAAGTCCAGTTGGCAAAAATGCAAAAGAAATGGACACACAGTAAAATATTTTTGCAATTACAAGCTAGGTCACTAGAAACACAAGATACAGAGCATAAAAATGGAGACACAAGTTAATGAAGAATGGGGGGTACGTGTCACATTATTAGCAATGCAAAAGACCAGCTTAAGCATGTGTTTCCCTACATCAACTATAAAAAAGGTGCCTTTTTAGCAAGTATGCACAGAGATTACTTAGTTATTTCTAAGAAGAAAAAATCAGAACACTTTACTACTTTTACCCTATATTACAGTCATTGTTACTACCTGTTTATAAATTGTAAACCTTTCCTTGCAGTTAAGATTTACAGCAGTCATCACCTTTGTCCACTCCTTACATAATCAGTCCATGGTGACAAAAATAAACTGATTTAATTTACATATTTATGAAGCAATTACTGATATGGATTATTAGTTGTGTGTGGCAGAAACGGCATTCAGAACTGCAACATACGGAGTTGAATGGTAGCAAGAGATTTGTTGAAGACTGGTGCTGGGTCTGGAGTACCAAGAGATCTTGAGGCATCATATAATACAGATGTATGCAATGCTTTTTCTTTCCAAAACTATTCAAGCAAGGTATGTCCATCACCAGCAATGGACAAAAAAAGCCTGGTGATGGACTTCCCAAACAACTGCAGTATTGTGTTTACTTATCCCCATCAGATCTTGTTTCTTAATATGTTTTGACTAGAGATCAGAATGGAAGGTAAAATTTGGTAAGGCAGTTTTTCTTCTACATAACTAGCGAATCAGATCACCTGTACAATGTCATATTTGGTAAATTGCACTGTCCTGGGAGTACTTCTACATTGAAACATGTCAAACATGAAGTCTATATTTAAAGTGGCTGAAATGGGATGTTATCAAAACTGATCTGCAAGATAATATTTTTAAGACAGTATATTACAGTATAAATGTGTTGCCTACCTGTTTCTATAAAATTTACTGCCATGAAAGAAAGAATAATAAGGATCCCCAGAATGTGGCATTTGTCCATCTGTCACTTCTATACACAATACAAACCTCATGTTGAGATTCTGTTTAATGTACAGCAGTTATCTGCTGGACAGTCCAGGAGCCAAATATGATGGTAAACCAGACGAAGGAGCACAACCATGCCACTTTGCCCCTTGAGAGTCTCACTGTGCTATATATCAGCTTTTGAGGTCATTCACTGCTGATGTCCTTCGCAGAGGATGTGGGGCTATCTCGAACCGGTAGCAAGTCATAATGACAAGGAATATGGCTGTTTTTTGGTAGATCATAAGGATCCTGGCTGAAACGTCCAGTACTGCTGAATGCTCCCTGGACAACGCTCACCGTTGGTTCTGTGATAAAAGAGAGCACATACATTCAACGCTAGAAGTGGCAAACAGAAGGCAAACACTGTATTTCATTTTGGTCTGTGTTACAAAATACACTCTTCTTTCTGCTTCAATATACGGACTCCTTGTCATGCTGAGTTCTGAAATGGAGGTGTAGAAACAAAGGTTGATGTTAAGGTGTTTTGACTTTATGCTAAGCTACACCTGTGGGTTTACATCGGGGTCTCGCCATAAGTATACTTATTGAGAGAAGGAAGTGGACCAGCATCTGGTTTTTTTTTGGGGGGGGGGTAAACAGAAAAAGAAAAAAGAAAAAAAAAGAAAAAGAAAAGCCTCAATTTGGGGCTTTTAATGAAGATTTTATAAAAAACCTTAGAAACACAATGGAGATAATGATGGATTTCAGAGGAGTCTCTAATTGGGGACGGGAACACAAAATGGAACCCTATGACACACGACATACATTTTATGCCAACCCAGAGATCATTAGCATAACTACCATTCCACAAGACTCCAAAGTTTTCTCTAACTACAGTAACTACAGTAATGCAGTAGAGAAGGCCCCTATCAGTGTAATACTACATCCGTGGGTGAAGATGATGTTTCTTCTGATCAAGAGCAGGAAACATCTTTTCTATCCCTCTCATACACTTACACCAGCTGCATTTGGTACTTATCAACTTAATCTATAGTTGAATTATATTGCAATCAAACAGTAACCGTTTTAACACTTCTGTTTAAAGAAAGCCTTTCACACTAGGGAAATTCAGATGTACTGCTAGGTTACAGAACAGAGCTGAAGGTATTTCAAACTCTTGTGAATTACACCACTTATCTCAGATTATTACAGCTTGTGAGCAGAAAACAAAATCTGAATGCATTTTCAGTGGTTTCTCACACCTTAAACTGATTCAAAGAAAAAAAAAACAAACACAAACCAAAAACAACAGTCCTGTGCTCCTTGTTCTTGACCTTCAATATTCAGAAGTAGATTTTATACTTACCAACTTCATAAACATTCTTATTGGCTGAACCAGAGCCAGCAATCTCAGCATATGGGGAGTCTCTGCGTGCTGGTGACTTCATTTCAACATAGCCACATTCAGAATTTTTTGGTACCAGAGCTGGTGGGTCTTTTATAGTAGCGTATGGGTTCTCAGAACTACTTAATGAGCAATTACTTAGATTGTATTCTGAGTTCTTCACTAGATCTGCAAGAACAAAAACATATTACTCTCTCAAGCATGCTACATAATGGACATTGCTACTATACAGGACATTCTTTAGTTTTGAGTTCAAAGAAGACACTCATAAATGAATATTTAAATGGAATCCAGGCAGAAACTTCAAAATCACTGTAAAGCAATTAATGAAAGCATCTCTACTGCTATGTTCTTTTATGGGACTGATCTTGCCATCAGCAAATTCCTGTTGCAAAGTCTGAGCACCTTAGATTTTGGTTAAAATAATAGCTGTCATTAAATAGAAATACTGTGTAGAATCAGTTTTTTAGAGGCTTCTTGCCTTTCCAAAAGCAAAAAGGCTATTAAAATAAGAGAGCTAAGACTGTTCTAAATAATGTCTAGGCAGACAGTAAAGTGATTTTTAGGGATGACCATTTGGTGCAAAGTTTGAGGATGCAGCTACACTAAAAGAATAACCAGCTTCTTCTAAGTTTCTGTAAGGTACACTTAGGAGAACTGAAAAGGAAATGTCAGGTAGCTTGTAATTTCAGGGTTTAACTGAAGGACAGATAACTGTAGTTTAAGAGCAAAATGTTATTTACTTACACTGGGATAAGAGTTTGTGGTGTCAGCATTACTTTGTCATCTGCATTGTTTCGTGATATGTTGTGTTATTTAAGCTTTAGAGATGAGACTTTCTCAGCTTGTTCCAGACTCTGAATATTCAGTATGAGACTGACCTTGGAGAACTTGTCAGTAGGTAAGTGCTCATAACTTTGTGACTCTTTTAAGATATTTTAAATGTGGCTTTCCCTAATCCTCTAAAACCATGAAATGTCAGATACAATAAATTACTCCATCAGCTTAATTGTCCTGTATTATACACAAGGTGACAAACTAGCTGCCTTTTTCTACATATTTGACTTATTATTCATATGAACTTAGATACACTTTTTTTTTATTTTTAGATATCCAGGCATTCTAGTCACCCTTGGCATACCTTAATCTTAGAACAAAAATCAGGATACACACCAGTATGGTCTAGTGTAAATGTCTTAGGAGAAAATTGGATAATTCAAAAGATCAAAATATCATTACTACTCTGAATTGCTGAAGCTTTTCATTCCTCTCTCATATGTATTCATATTTTGATATACTTTCCAAAGACCAACAGTGAATGTAATGAAGCACCACAGGCTTGCAGTCATGCACACACAATGCCAGTTGTGAGAGAAATTTGCTCTCTTTTAATGTCTTTTGTCAGAGACATCACCTGGCTCACTAGGCTGAATTCAAAAGCCACCCTCCTTCTGCTGTCTAGAATAGAGCCACTTTGTAACTCAAGCATTACAGACACAATTGATGTGTGTGACACATAGGACATTTAGAAAGATTTGGTTTATTGTTGAATCTGTTTTTTTTTTAATTCTCTCCTCAAAAAAGGAAGCAAGCAAGCAAACAAACTTTATGCATTGATATAGTGTCTAGAAGTAACTTACTCCAAAATTATTTTATATTCTCTTCACACAGAAACCAAAGGTAATTTAGGAGAGTGATCTGAATGTCTACATCATTTTATCTAAATGCATCAGAAAATAACCTCACCTTTTAGGGACTTTCCCAAATATCCCCTGTCAAGTCCAAAAGCACCTAAAAAAAATGATATCAAAACCAGAGTAGTTTTAACATCAAAGAAAAGTGATTAGATAACAGTGTATAAAGCTTTAAAAACTGATTTAGGACTAATTTCTACCTTAGCTGAATAATCCTCTTGCAAGCACTGGGTAACTGCCCAGTATAGGGTTATAAAAACATTGATACTATTTGCTCCCACACTTCCAAACAGTAGCTTCCTGAAGAGGGAATGTGGTTAAGGTCAGAAGGGACCAATAAACTATCTAGTTTGATTTCATATATGTCACAGGCCATTAAGTTTCCCCCAGTTACTCTTGAATAAGCCTAGTAACTGTTGTTTGATTAAAACATAATTTTTTGACTGGATAAATTATATCTACCAGAAAGGCATTCCATCTTGACCTGAAAATCTCAGGGTATGCAAAGTTCACTACAATTCTTGGTACTTCGCTTAAACACTCCCATTGTGTTGTCCAAGCTCCGTGACCTGGAGGAATGGACTAAACACCTAGCAGCTATGTCTATAGCTTTGCAATTATCTGTTAGTAACAGATTTCTCTCACTATAAATCCCATTATAAACATCAGCAATCAGCAATGCCTGACTACCGTCTTCAGAGACCTGGCACTTATCTGGCTAATAATCCAGTCAAGTATCTTTGATGTTATGGAGTACTGACTTTTTAATCATATTGTACTGTGAATACTACACTAGAAGCCTTACAAAAATCTAAAAACATTTTATCTATATAATAGCCGCATAAACAAAATTCATAGATTCCAAAAATGAAATTATGTTATTTGAGGAGACCTAAACCAATTAATTTTATTCCTATCCCATTTTTGTTAGATCTCATGTCAGCTGTTCTGGTTTTTTTACTAAGACTAGTACCTAGGTCATCAGCCAAGAGTTACATAAGTAACCCCATTTGTTCTTCTAGAAAACAGACATAATAATCAGCATTCATCCAGTCCTCTAGAATCTCCCTGTTACTCAACATTTCCCACAGTGGGTTAACCACAGACAGTATCTCTCAAGAGTCTTATGTGCTAGTAGAAATGCTTTAAGAAAATTTGCACACTGGCCATTATGACTGAAATCCTTTTCTAAAAAAGATAGATCTGAGCCTGACTTGTGGTTAGATCAAGACTAGAGATGAACAGGGAAAAAAAAATAAAAAATGCTGCATACTGTTGTTCTGATAAAAAATGCTGCATACTGTTCTGATTCCTGGAACTGGCTACTGATAAGAACCAGAAAAGAAGATCAATTAAATTATCTAAATTACACTGGCACTGCAAGTACTTTTTAAGGCTTTCACTGGTCAGAGATAAATGCAATCCAGCCTTTTTGGAATGCATGAGATTGGCAAAGGATAAAAAGACAGTGAAAGATAGCATAAAGCAGGATACAGAAACTCTCACCACTGCTGGGGAATTTTTCTTAGGGACAATTTTCTGTCTTTTAGCAAACAAGAGGATTGGCTGGGAAGATGATACTAGAATTTACATTTGAAGCAGTTCAGATGATGAGAAACTACTTTTTAAAGCATTCATTCCATTTGCTGGGGTGTAAAAAAAAATTATATATGCAACCTCTCATTTATTTAGTAAGGATGTGTAATTTTGCTAAAGCTATCTCTTATTGTACAATATTTGTTGGTTTATGAAACTAATAAGCAAATCCTTTTATGAAAAATATGTGAGATATTTTGCATTTCATGTCTGCATTGGGCATCAAACTGATTCACCATTCCTAACCAAGAGTCACTTTTTTATCTCCAAGGGTACTGCCTTATAGGAAGGTCAAACCCATAACCTTGAACCTCACAATCTGACAAGCCTGGCATTACCTGAGTAGAGAACCAGGAAGACACCCCTGCTTTCCAATCCATCCCAAACACAGTGAATAACATTCACATTCTCCTTGGTTTTGTGTTGTTGGTTGTTCTTACCAAGCTCATTGAGGTAGCCACCATGTTTCCAGTCTGCCGGCAGTGTTCCTGTGTAGTCCATGACAGTGCCTCGTTTTCCAGGTTCCATATTTTTAAGGTTCACAAACAGCTGCTTGTTTTTTGCCTATTTCATAGGAAGATAGGTAATAGAAACTGAAACTCATAAGGAGTTGATGAATTTCCAAGTAGCAATCAGGGAATATGAAAATAAACCAAATTAGGGAACAAAGTAAAATAAACTAATTTACACAGAAGCACCGAGATTTTTATGTTATACCTTTGCCAGAGTCAGTCTGTCCATGTTGTTGACATGGGGTGGAGTAGTGCATTGAGTTAGAGTATGATAACTAGGGTTAGAGAAATAGTGACTGTTAGCATTTCCACCATTACTGTGAGATACGGTTTCTGCAAAGAAAAAGAAAGTGAACAATTAAAAATAATATGGCATTTCTTTCTTAGGATGTGTCTTTGACAGTGCTGTATTGATTTCAGAATCTGATTTCAGAGTTTCTCATAAAAGAAAATCTAGCAATCTTGCATTCATTTAAAACAACTAAAAGATATAGAGCCATAACTGATTAGTCATGTCTTCATTTTCATGTGCAAAAGACAGCATTGCCTCAAGTTTCATGTACCCTGTGCATCCCAACTCACATGGATTTTCACAGGCTGAAAACTCGTGCTGTGTTTCAGGACCATTGCTCCTTCTCTTCATTTGTTTCAAACTTAACCCACTGTGCTATCTGCCTCTCTACAGAATCTTGTCACAGCTACTGTGAGATCCCGATTTTCTACCCATAGCAGTCTTTCTGTATTCAAGCTGTTGGCATTGAATTTAAACTCTCAGTAGAAGCCATATTTTGCCACACTTTCCAATTCTGTTTAAAAATACACAGAGTCCATACCATCACTGTTTAATGCAGAAAAACATTTGAGGGTGAAAAATGTTACACAATAAAGCAAGGTATATGGTCACTTCTTCCTTATAATTAACACTTGGGTAAGCCACCTTCATAGTATCAAAAGCAGAGATTAAAAGACTATCATGTAGAACAAACTAAGCAGCTACAGATGGTGGGGCACCATCCTTCTGAACTTGGGTGAACTGACTGACAGCTGGAAGATACAGACACAAGTCTACCATCTCGTCCCCTGGTCTCATGTGCCAGTTCACTAGCACTGCTGTCACTGTGGTCTCAGGTGCTGCTCTCCTGTGAAAGGAAGTTGAGAGCACTGTCTCAGTCTTCCTCTTCCTAAAGAGGTAAACCCTCCTCTGCCTCTCTCTCCAGGAAGGCTTCCAATGCAGAATTGCAGACACTCTTGTAAGTCAAATATGTTCCCACTTACAGCTACCCTCACAAATGAGGAAAGGAGACAGGGATCTACTAGAAAGAGTCCAACAGAGAGCTAGGAGGATGATTAAGGGACTTGAGCATCTCCCCTATGACAAGAGACTGACAGAACTGGGGCTGTTTAGTCTTGAGAAGACTGAGAGGGGACCTTATTACTGCCTGTAAGTATCTGAAGAGTGGGTATCAAATGGAAGGAGCCAATCTCTCTTCTGTAGTGCCCACCAATAGGACAGGGATCAATGGGTATAAACTTGAGCGTAGAAGGTTCCAGCTCAACCTGAGGAGGAGTGAGGGTGATGGAGCACTGGAACAGGCTGCCCAGAGAACTTGTGGAGTCACCTTCTCTGGAGACTTTCAAAACCCAGCTGGATGCAATCCTGAGTGACATGCCCTAGGTGATCATGCTTTGGCAGGGGGGTTGGACTTGATGATTT
>JANHFX010018312.1:9291-50140 GCA_027560015.1 Chloroceryle amazona | reverse complement strand
ATACTATTTATATTATATGTATAATATATTGTATAATTATATTTTTGCATATATACTTGGGTTATAGTCAAATGCATATACACTCTATATATTATATGTCCTCTACAACATGAGCACATTTTAAAGCATACTTGAAGAAAAGTAATTTAAAAAATAGAGTGTAGTTTTATCTGTAGATGAGTTGGGTCATCTTAGACCTTGACTTCTTATGTGTTTCCCAATTTTGAATACAAATAGCGATAACTTCAATGAGTAAAATGTACTAATGTTTTTCAGTCATCCTTTAATTTAGGTACTCACTGTAGTTATTACATGTTACAGACAGCTACGCATCGGCTAACTTCTAGAGACCCTGAGACCAGAAATACAGAGTCATTCACTTGATTCTTTAGTTAAAAGCACTAGTTTCTTAAAAAAACCCAACAAACCATGCACCCCCCCTCTTTGCTGCTCTAATCCTTTTTAGTATTTATTTCCTGTTAAATTAGAATATTAGGTAATGCATCAAGAGAAATACCTGTTTCACAGCACCAGTTAGAACTGATGAAAATTAACTTGAAAACTTTTCAATATTTTAATTTCATTCAAGATTCAGTCTTTAAATAATACGTTTGATTAAAGTTATGTGGTCAGATCTCTCTAGAGAGATTAACTTTACGAAGTGAAACAGTGCCAAAAGGTCTTCCTGTTTACTGAAAAGGCACTTTCTGACTGAGATCCAAATTATTCGTATGACCTTTGTCTTCCTGGCCTCCAGATCGCACATCAGAGAGGGACTCTGAGAGCCACTGAACTGGAAGCATCTTGTCCAGATTATAGGCACAGTTCCAAAACACAGGGAACATTTTTACATGTTACATTTAGTGTTCCTTTGGATTAACTGTGAGGCCTTTAGAGATTAGATAGCGAGATGTAATTGCTGCACTTAGTTAGAAATACTTAAGGAATACTAATGCCACACTAATGTGGGATTTAGTAGTGCCATGGGAAATCACATTCTTCAGCTTGAAATCTTGACATTCCTGGGCTGTTAGGACTTCATCCTCCTCTGGTTCTCCTTCTACTTTGCAGTAATCATTTCATGTCGTCTCCTGCCTTTTAAGCCTCTTTTGGAGAACCTAGTAGCATCTCAGCTTGGCCTTACTCCACCTGCTTCTTGACTCTGTTTCTGGGAGACCTCCCCTGAAAACAGGGCTACCCTCTAAGTGTAGAAGTCTCATATTTCTCTTCTCTGAACACCTTTCCCTCACAGCTTCCACAGTTCAAACTGAAGACAACTAGAATTCTGTCAAACTGTTACAAATCTTCTTGGAAGGGTAGATAATTTGCATATTATCTTATTTTTGCCTCCCCGTTGCTGGTATTATTTGCCTCAGTTCATCTGTATTTCTGTTCTCGTAACATTTGAATTTTACAAATTTTTCAAATTCAGATATAGGTACCTATGATATCCTCTACTTACTGTGAGGACTGATCCCACGGACCATTCTTTCCTGCTTTCAAATAAGTGTTAAATAAAGGAATAATTAAACCAATGTTTCCTACCAGACTCAAACAGCAGCTAAGGTTTCTAGCTTCTGAAACTCATGCATATTTTATTTACCTACCAAAATATGTGTTACAGAATTAATATATATCAAGTATGCTTGGAAATGCTTGCCTTTAGAATGGAATCCCCTACTAAATTTGTGTCTTATAAAGTCAAGCCCATAACAACATCACAGGACAGACAGTGAATAAAAGTAAGTTGCAGAAGAAGTATAATAGGAAGAGCACTACTAGTTGGAAACATCTGTTAATTTCAGGTAATACTTATTTCTATATATTACATTTTGACAAAACATCCAATCAAGGAATGTTTCCAGTACTTCGTGGTACAATTAACAAAGCATTACATTATTATAGCATATGTATTCCAAGCAAGAGAGGGAGAAGGAGAGACTGCAAAGCATTATTTTGTTCTTACTTCTCTGACAAGTGGTCCCTCTGTATCCTGGCGCACATTCACAGATTCCATCATCTGGAGAGCAAGATGCTCCATTTTTGCAGTAACAAGACAATGAGCAATTTGGACCCCACTGTCCCTCAGCGCACACACTGTCACAGTGAATGCCTGCAATCATAAAAAAAACAGCCTTTGTAAAGAACCCTTATGTTAGGTTAAACCTTTGGTCCTCAGAGGACCATTTTTAATACAGCTCACAAAACCTGTTTATTAAAATATCATTAATTTCAGGAAAATAGAAGAAGAACAAGGTAACCTTCTATCTTTGCTCCTGCCTTCCCTCAGAGCACTGAATTTCTTTTGTAATGCAGTTTTGATGAGATGCACCTAAGGGCTGATCCTGAGTTCTGCAACAGGAAAGCACTTTGCAGAGAACGTAAGAGCTCCATGGGACCATAGAATCATTCTGCTTGGAAAAGACCTTTAAGATCATGAAGTCCAACCAGCAGCGCAAGACTGCCAGGCCATCATTAAACCATGTTCTCAAGTGCCATATCGTGATGTTTTTTAAACCCCTCCAGGGTGGCAAGTCCACCACTGCCCTGGGTAGCATCTTCCAGGGCCTGATAATCCTTTCTGGGAAGAAATTTTTCCTCATGTCCAATCTAAACCTCTGCTGGCACAACTTGAGGCTACTTCTTGTCCTTGCTTGTGACTTGGGAGAAGAGACTGATCCCACCTGTCTCCAAACTCTTTTCAGGGAGTTGTCTCCCCTGAGCCTTGTTTTCTCCAGGCTAAACAACCCCAGATCCCTCAGCTGCTCCTCACAAGACTTGTGCTCTAGACCCTTCACCAGCTTCGTTGCCCTTCTTTGGACATGCTTCAGTAGGCAGGATGCTACCTCCAGGCTTTGTGACCATCTATACTCTTACGATCTGCAAAGATGAATACAAACATCTCAATAGTATGAGTTGCTCTATAATTTTCCAAGACCTTTATACATATCAAAATATAAAAAAGTGTTTTATTCCTCTCACTTTCACTACTGGTATCAATAAAAAGAATCAAAAGTAGAAATTAATTCAAAAGCAGCAAAGTAATGGCTTTTGCCTCCTCCAGAATGACTGTTTCAAAACAGCAAAACCTTGCTTTCAAATTTTATGTTAGGGAAATGCATGACAAAAGGTTTTGCAAAAACTTTTCCTTCTAAATATAAAAATTCTTGAAGTCTGACATAATTCTGTGTAATAATGGGGTGCAGGACACAGAATGACTTCTAATTAGTGGTGAGCTGATTACTGCTTAGCCTCATACCAAATGGAAAAATGTAGCACACACAAAGGGTTTCTAAATAGACCATGTGAGCATTCCAAAATGCTTAGCTGCAACAGTGTTAAAGACGCTGTCAGTGTTTTGTCCAACCATTTTTGGCATAAAATTGATTGCAAAACAACTACAACCTGTGTCCCTATACATAAATCATAATACAAACCACTATTACAATCATCCTGTCATGGGATTTTCTTTTTTCTTTGCAATGCAGCAACATTAAATAAAACTTTCTTGTTTGTTTTTTTCCACTATCTGCTTTTACAAAGCATGCTGCCTGTTAAATGCCAGTGGGCACCACTGTGGAACTCAGACTGTATTGTGTCTACAGTACTTTGCATTAACAATTAAGTATTATTGTAGTGCCTCTACTGAATGAAGCCCTTCGCGAAGGGAAAAGTGGACTAAATCCAATCACAAGCATGTCTTGCTTTGCAAGTATTTCCAGCAAAATGTGCCGCAGGTTCACTGTCTGCCAGAATCCTAAAAAAGCAAAAAAGCTTCACATGTGACAAGAAAAAAATCTTTTAACTTTGAAGAAAAACCTACTGTTTCCAACAATACTGAAAAATAATTACAGTGTTTACTGATCGACTGGACTTCGGGATTATTCCTCAACTCAAGCCTTGTGTAGATGCCTATATCTACAGACTAACTCTCTAATTAGAGGAGAGGTGAAACTCCAGACTCCCAAATTGTTTCTCTGCAAGACAATCAGCAGATTGAATAATCAAATATGTGGTTCAACAGATTGCACCCACTAATGTCAGCAAGAGAGAAAAAACTTGCCTTTTAGAATCTAGATATTAACCAGCAGCAGACAGTATATGGCCCACCAAAAAAGCCCTAACTGTAAAATGATCATGGATAATAATGACCTATAATAAATTTATTGTCAAAAAATAAAAGGCACTTATGTAAGTAGTTTTTCATTTTGCCTGCACAGGCAATGTCATTCCCCTATTTCATCTACATTGCAGAGACAGTGTAGACTTGTTTCTCAGAAGCCTGAGTCAACTTTTTCACTAACTCCCTATTTGTGGAGCAAATGCAGAGCATTTCAGAATTGAGTCTGGCATTCTGTTCACGTGAGTGTTTTCTGACATATCATATGTAGCTTTGCTCAGTGAACCCTGATACAGAAAAGACATTTTTCACAGAGTCATAATGGGTTTCAGTGGTGTTCAGTATACAATGGTCACTATTAACAAGTCAGTGGTTGCCAGGAGTTACCATAGTGCATTATCTGAGATTATGTAGACCAGTGGCACACAATAACACCAGGCTCAATTATATCGTCTTGATCTGTGCACAGAGGATGCTTTATGACAGCATGGTGTCAAAGGGTGATACTAAGCTCACTGGGATAGAAAAGACAATGAGCTCTATGCTGTATAGAGCCACAACACTTAAAAAAACCAACAACTACTTTAAAAAGGAAAAAGTTCCTTTGGTACACATCAGGGAAAATTATCCATTAGGGAAAAAGGAAAAAATTGCCTTTTCTTCCCTACTTGCACCCCTTATGTGGAGGTAGTCAGGTGTAGAATGATATCCCTCTACACACCAAAGAAACAGTATATCCTAAATATTACTGAATAATAATTATGTCAATATACTGAGAGAGTGCTGAATATTACTTCTGTTTCACTAGAAAAGGAATATTATTATATTCAATACTGAACATAAACAAAATCAAATTTCACTCCTGTGTGTCTCAAGAATGAATGTATCAAAGCAGAAATTCTAATTCATTTAGTGATTTATTGCATCTCTACTTATAAAAATAGTTTTAAATCTCACTTACAGTTATCTAGATAAATTCACAAGGCACTTAAAAATGAGAAACTGCTTTTCACATCTTACAGCTGTAAAAAAAAATATGTGCTTTTTTGAGAAAGAATAGGTTAGGAATATTAAAAGGATTAAAAAATATATATATAATTTTCCAGACTCTGACACTTTATATGAAATTTCAGCAAAGAAAATTATAGCTCTATAGAAAACCTAGAAATTACTGAGGAGAAAGAAACATTTTTACCAGAATTTACAAAGCAAGATTAGACTCAGGTTTTACAGCACTGGTATCAACAGTGTACTGGCTTATAACTTCCATAATTTCAAGCAAGTATTAATCTCTTATGCAATAAAATTGATTTAAGATTTCATGTTGATTTTGATACTGATAAGGGTATCTGTGAGGAAATGTTTTTGCTGGAGCTACAGACAAAGAGCTCTTTGATGGCCTTCACAAGTTGCTAGGCAATAGCTGAATGGTCATGATAAACTTCAGCTAAGCTGCTCTGAAGAAATGCTCATGCATTTAATGCCCAGTGTTTTATGCTGGGGGCCTCACATCTAAATCAGCATTCCCTCAGCATTTGGAATTGCATGAATGAAGTAAATAATTCTTTAGGGATACCAGTGTTTCTGCTCATGCTAGCAGAGTGTTTACATACTCTCTATGCCATATTTTTAAGTTGGGACTCAATGATCCATCCAACGCAGATCAATGGAGCACAGGGGAAAAAAATCTACCAAATATTTCTTATGATCTTCCCAGGCACATTTATTATTGGACTACTGGACTATTTTCCAGCTTATGGCAAATAGTTATTAAAAAACAGACTGTGTTTCCATTAGTCTGATAAAAAAGTTATCCAAACTTTAAAAAGAATTTAATTCTTTAAAAGAATCTAATGAAAGGATCAAAGATTTTTCTCTGGGAGTTCAGAATGCTACTTCTTCACTGTTGCAGCAGGAGAGTTTGTGCCCCAAGTTTTGGAAGGAAACCAGCTAGAAAAGTTTGTCAACAAAAACAGCGCTGTACCAGGGTCTGAATGCAAACATCAGTATCTGCAAATTTTTGTGGCAGAATTACTTTTGACCTATCCCTGGTATCTTTTTTAAGTCCATATTGTTGCTACATGCTGCCATCCACTCCAGTAGTGCTCTTCTTTTCATCTACCACATTTTAGGTACCCAGAAGAAAATACTATTTCTCAGTTTCTTACTTTTTTTCACAGGTAGAAAATAAATGTACTGCATCTAGTGACTTTTAAAGTTCTTCTTCTAAAAGAGTGGTATTTCTTCCACATGAAGATTCACCACAGTGCATAGGCAATAGAGATACAGACACAGTGAAGTCCAGGCATGGGTCAGGCCAAACCTCTTCTTGATGTTTAAAAATTAAACATGCCATTTCTATGACACAATGCCCATTTATCATTTCATTTTGTGGCACACTGAGTAATCATCAGAACTGGGCCTTGCACTTGAGGAGACATCGGTCAAGGTAGAGCTTCTCATCTTGGGTGCACTGGGTGCCAGCACCACGCACACCCTTCCAGCAGCAGCTCATTTCTTAGTCCTGAAGTGAGAGAGACCCATGACGGTACTATTTTTATGTCATTTTCCTTCTATGTAGAAGGTGAAGAAATGAGTACACATTAAAATCTAAGGAGTAACGGGGAGTCCTAGTTGATGCTTCCCAGGGGACCTGGTTATTTACATCAGTGGGGTGGGTATCAGATGACAGTCCTCCCTGTTACAGTGCAGCAACAAATGTGCCTCTTAGAAATCATGTCAGAAGCACATGACATGTGGAAAGACACAGCACTTCCTCACAGGAACAACGCATCTGATGATGGGCAATCTGACTAGTGTCAGCAGGTGTGTGGCACGGCAAAAAGCCACCAACACCCTATCTGCTGTAGCATATGGATGAATACTATGCATGCTGGTAAAATGTAGGCTGTTATTACTGCATCTGTCTTTTCCATGAACCAATGCTATTGTTTTAGTACAGATAGCAGACTACTAGTATTTCATAATCCCTCACACCACATAACTTTTAACTTGATTTTAAAAAATAACAGATGTCATAGCAGTATGACATGACATTTCTTCACAAACAGAAAGGTCCATCAGAACTGCACCCAAGAAAGCACAACAGTAATGTGATATCTGTAATACCTACATCATTATAATACAGTAATAAACTGTCTGGAGAAAAACCTTTGCTCATTTTACAAGGCTTTAATGCAAATAAATTTATTTTATTTTTTTTTTTCAGAATATGAATTCTCTAATCTTTTAGGCCATTTGGAAAAGTTATTTTGACAGCTGCTTGCAGAACAGATAAGATTAGGGTATGAAATTAACAGTTACCATGGTACTTGCTGGATTATGGTCATTGAGAGAAGCAGTAGGGGTGGATCTTTAATGGAAATTAACAAAGTTTTGGTATAAATTATTAGAATAATTAATTCTCACTTCCACTTGGGGAAGTACATTTTCTGCATCCTCCTTCCACTTTTTATTTTAATGGTTCTTACACTTTTCCACTGTCTGTCTATTACTGTCACTCAGAATGAAGAAAAGTTATTTATAAGATAGAGTGAAAATGTGAAGGGACGAGACATTGGGGCAGACATCATCGTCTGTGTAGGCAGATATTTCTCTCATGAGCCATTCTGTCACGTGGCTCCTGGAATGTGATAGAATGGTCAGATTGACAGGGAAAAAAGCATCACCCTTAACTCTTGTTTTTCTAAGCAGAATTAAGGTTCTGTATAGTGAGCACTTGGTGTAAACTACAGAGAAGGTAGGATATCTAACAGGAGTCCGAAAAATGAAATCACTTTTGTTTCATATGAGAAACCTAAGTATCCTCCAAGGCAACAGAACCTGAATTAAAAACAGAAGCCACAAACTAAACCAACTAAATCCCTCTTTTGGTTTAGATTAATCCAAATCTGTTTCTCCTTCATTGATCCAAATCTGTTTCTCCTTCATTTTAGTTTTTTTTGATAGATAATACTAACCATTGAGAACTAGTAAGTCTGATGGTTACTTTAACAAATATAGCAGAAGAAAATCAAAGATATTCTAACTTTTTTGTTGTTGTTGTATTTTAGTACCTTCCTATATTTTCAGAAATGCTCCAGCTGCTTCTTCACCTATTATGCATAGAGATATGTGTACAACCACCCTTCTTAATCCTACAATCTAATGCTATCTCTGCAATGTAACATTACAGCACAGCTATTTGGGAACCTGTTCTCCTTTTTTTTTAATCATTCTAAATATAAATATCTACACAAAGACCAGATTCCTCATGACTATTGCTCTGACATGTGAAGTGTGGGAGGAGGATTTTTCCAGACACTGAGTATAAAGCAAACTATGCCATTTATGTCATATTGTGTGTCTAGACCACCAGCATGTTGAAACTAGTATGTTACACAGGCTGCTGTGATGACATCATCCAGAGAGGTATACCCAGTTTTATCTATAAGTCTTTTTCCAATGAATTCTTTTTCCCTTTCTAAATATGAAGACAAAATAAGATTTCACTAGAGGCAAAAAGATTGTCTCCTTTTCAATACCTGAGTTCGAGCATATGCTTCTAGCCTTTTTCACATTCCCGGTTAGTTACATCACACTGGCTAGGTAATTTTTATAACCTAGGCATTGTTATAAAAAGTTGGTAGATTTTTCGTATGGCCTTTCAAAATTACCTGTTTTAATCTGGCTTCATTCAGTAACATACATTTGGTCTCTCATGATTTTTGAAAACTCATGCAATGTATTTTGAGCAGTACATCTGGAACTTGTGAACAGCTCCAACTGCCTACACCATGGCTGCTCAAGAGCAGTAACTTTACACATATTTTTAATGTGGGTATTCTTTGCTTAATATGTTAATTAATTTAAGAAATTATATTTTGAGCAGATCCAAATATAATTTGAGAATGTATGTCCAAACACATATAAACCCCCACACACAATTACCTGAAACTACCTGAAAGTTGGAGTAGTCATCAAAGGTCATTAATATCATAACAAAATAAACAAAAATACAAAGTAGTGTCTCACAAAATAGCAATAGATGGCATAATGCTACAATTAGGTTTTCATAGTTTATTAAATGTTTTAGCATTTTTGCACCCTTGAGGTAGTTATTTCCCAGAGGTATCTGAGTGGCTATCAGTAAGTTACACTGCAGCCTGTGGGAAAAGAAAAAAATCCAACAAATACCTTGCTCACTTAGGTGACTGCTGGCTCTGGAAGCCTCTTACTTTCATATTAAAAAGGACAACAATGGGGAGACACAATGGTGAGAGAGGCCTTCTCAAACAGCTTGGCAGAAGCTTAATATACAGACAAATCACAAAATTAATAAATGGGTTTTGTCTTCCAAAGCAAAGCAGGAGCTCTTCCTGACCATATCTGTATCCCCTAAAGATTTCCACTTCCTTCCTAACCCCTAATAATTAAAAAAGTCATGTGCATCAGAACAGAAAGTAGAAAAAACACCATTTAAGCTATCATCAACTACAATCAACCTGAACTGAAGACGAGGAGCCTTATGTATTTTGAACAAAATGCTGTGATCCATCTACAAAGCTAAAAAACACTTCAAACATACAAAAATCAAAGTTTGGGAAAAAACTTGGTGAAGACTGTATCTGAGAACATCATGAGGTCTACAAAAACTTTTGTGAGCACAATGATTTGCTACACTTCCTGACGGTAAATGACTGCTGCAGACTGTCTGCTCACCTCCATCTACTGTATCCGGAATCAGATATAGTAGAAGAAAAAGAGTAGAAGAAAAAAGAAAACAATTGTATCATGAAGCTGAAAGTCAATTAGGAAAAAAATATTAACTTATAAATGAGTGAATGGATAATAAATAATACTAGTTTTTGTCTGCAATCACTAAATCTTCCCACAGCAGAAACATGCTTTTTTCATTTAAGGTGTGTTTTTCGTGCTGAATTCTCACTGTGAACTCAAACCAGGACATGCACAAAGTTCAGAACACTTCAACAGGGGCAGTCTTATAGTGTTGTTTAATCCTTATTGAATATGCAAGAGTTTTCTAAGCACTTAGAGCTTAGAAATCTGTGAGAACTAAAACTACCTCCTAGAATTAAAAGGAACATTTAATGACAGCTTGTCCTTCTGCATAGTTTCAGCATGTCTTTGAAAGATCTGGCTTTCCACAAATAGCAGAGTGCAACAAGCGTCAAACATGGACTTTGATGAATAATTAAAAATATATAATTCTTAAAGACATGAGGAAAATGCTGGAAAAATTTTGTGAAAACCATGCAACAATTTTCATACAGGAGAAAATATGAGCAGAGAAATTTAATTATTTCAAAAGTTTGAGAAACTCAAATGGCATCACAGCTTCTGCATGATTTATCTACTTTTTGTCTGCCTGAGTAAAGCCTTCTGAGTTCCTGGATGTGTATGGTTTATCTATCGAAGCTGCCAGCTCAGCTTTGAATAATTATAGTTATTCACCACTTTCATAAAGAATCAGAGTGTGAAGGTTCCCATGTTTTAAGATTTCCCCTTCTAATCCCGGTTTTCTGTGGATGCCATGCTCCACAGAGTTTCTTCACCTGTCAGTTACAGAAGAGACACAGCAGCCAAGAGAACTGTCTGTCTCTCCTTTCAACTCCACTCCTCTACCCACAAAACCAAAAGGCAAGACCAAGTCCCACCACAGCATAAACTCTCATTGTCCTCTGTGATACTCTCTTTTGTACCTGACCATCCTGGTAGACAGCGACAGTAACCCGTGGTGGGATGACAACCATCCGCATGGCTGCAGTCACAGCGTTCAGCACAATCCATACCATATGTGCCGTCCTGTTGTAACAGAAAAAAAACCAAACAACAGAGATGATGACAACTGGGGGTTAGAGGAGAACAAGTTCTGGTCAGTCCTGCCTCAAAAAGCAACCACAGACCTCTTCTGAATCTGCTTTCTTAAAAAACTTCTGGCTTTTGGAACATTTTGTCATCCTACATTTTCATACTTTCATTTAAGAGGGGAAGATAAAGAATTAATTACATTCTCTTGAAAAATCCCAGACTAATAGACCTGAAGACAGTGATAAAGAATGCATTAACCTGCACTATCAGAGGCTGAAATTAAAGCTTTCTTGTATTGTCCAGTTTCCCTTACAGCTGAGTTCCTACTCCAGGACCTGGGGGACTCTTGATGGGAAAGCAGTTCGGTCTCATTTCTGCCTCAGACTCCAAGCTCTCTGAATATCAGTCAAAAATGATACCACATGAAGCCACAATTTCTTAAAAAGAGTAGTAAAACATTAGATTAACATATTTCTTCAGTGTGAAGTTTATTGCATAAACAATGTAAATTTTATCACTTTCTTTTGACTAAAAATCCTACCCACTGCTCTTCAGAGCATGTTATGCTACGAAGAGAAGCTCTTTGGCTGGGAGACAGTACAGAAAATTTTAACAAATTGAAATGCATTGATTTAAATAAACTCTCTGCTCAGACAAGTAAAATATTTCAGACAACACTGGACACATTTGAATTAGTTTTCTGTTTATTGTCCTGCTCTGGCATTTTGAGGCAGAATGTGCATTTGAAATATGTAAATGACGATGGACATCATTTGACAGGGAAAGAGAGAGAGCGAAACAATGAGCATGGACATGATAATTATCTGATACAGAAATGCTTTTAAGCATTATTTTGCTAAATTTGGAACAGTAAAGCAAATGCCATGAAACAATACCTATCTTTTCTAATAAGTCAGTTTTGGAAGAGTTAATGGAGCTTGAGACATACCATCCTTCAGTATCAGACAGTAAGTAAGAAACAAAGCTGCTTCTGAAAAAAAAAAATTAGTCTTCTGATGGAGATGCACTGTTGGAAACACTGCACATACATGCACTGATGGCACTCTAATCACCTTTCTAGAATTTTTCAGAGTTTGTTTGCCATTTTATTCACTATATATCAGTTTATGCAACTCCTCATCTTAAAACCAAAAAAACAGCTCCAAAAAAATCACTTTGGAGTATTCTGAGTGCAGTGCAACAGAACAGATTTTCATAGAACACAGGTGTGGTTTCCAGTGTTAGATGGTAGCTCAGCTATTCCTGTCATGTTACTGCGCAGTACAACTAGTGCAAACTGATAGAAGCTTGAATGTGATATGGAAGGGGAATTTACAAGTTTTATGTTCAGTTCAGATGATTCCTTTACAATTATATTAAACATACTGTGCAGATAGAATTGCGAAGTGCAGAAAAGACAGTGTTGAAGAAAAAGAAAGCAGAGAAAAGTTTATTAAAAAAATTAAGTTTGTTAAAAATTAACCAGAAAAAATAAGTCCATCACTGATAAAGATGGACTCCAGAAAACCCCATTTTTCATAAAATACTTCATTTTTGTGTATGAAATGTAATTGAAACCAGTTACTTAAGAAAATGAGTCAGTTTTTAATTTTACCATTTAAAAAATTTAGAAATTACATTTTTTTGTAGCTTCCACAAATACACATTACAAGGTGGAACAGAATGGATGAGGAGCATGCCTTTGTCCACGCAATAATTTCTAATTTTGCAATTCTCAATGTCTGGGAGATAGTGGAAATCTGAGCTCCAGTAGAGAGGCAAAGATCTGTCATGGAACTGGGTGGTTAGAGTGCCTTCTCATGTCTGACTGGGAAGGAATCAAAGTTCTTCATTCATACTGTGCCATAGATATAAACTAATTTAATTAATACCATGCTGTTTGATGGGGAATGTATATTTGATATATTTCTCCTCTCATCATTTTTACTTAGAGAAGTTTCACAGAAGCAATTTGGATAGCATTTTATACTGATAGAGAGGGAAGAGTTTCGTTCTGTGTTTTTCAATGAATTCTAAAGGAGCTGGTGAAAAATTTGATGTCCAACATTAAAGTGTGAAAGAAGAAAAACTGCTCATCTATGCATTTCATTCTGCATAGACAGCCTTTGTATTCTTTGGTGTTCTGTGCAGCAGAGTTCTTCGAGAAGAACTGTTGGTGCATGTCCCTGATCTTGGACCCAGTCATGTATGTGCTAGCAGATGCAGTGCTCCTTAGGGACGTATCCCCATGAAGTCAGAGGAGTGACAGGAGCATCCTTCTTCACAGTATTATCCTACAGTGCAAAATTCGGTGAAATTATTAAACTACCTGGCAAGGGAGTTCACATTTTTCTCCTCTCCATCCTGGGGCACAGGTACAGGTTCCATCCAGAGCATTGCAAGCCCCTCCATTAAGACACTGGCAAGTTAAGTTACAGCCAAGTCCCCAGGTACCACTGGGACAATTTATTGAGCAATCTACACCATGCCAACCTGCCAAAAGTAAGAATTAAAGTAAGGAATTAATTAGGTTTCCCCCAGTTTCTCTCTGAGTACATGTGTCCCTCTGCCTACCATGTGGCATCTCTCAGAAATGCGTGATACTGGAGTAACATTAACTACAGGCTATTATCAACATTTACAGCTAAGGACTTGTCCAGGTTTGCATAAAGGTGCTCAAGGGCACCTTGTAACATCTGTGCACAGCATACATTTGCAGACGGGTGCCAACATGCAAAAGCAATTGATGGGATAACTGAAATGAAAACAGAGACACCTTGAAATTTCACCGAGAAGCACTAAACTACACTGAGAGACATAAGGTTTTAAAATATAGCTTGAAAAACATTAGGACTATTTTCCTTGTACGTCCCTATGATGCTTTCATAATTATTCCACCTGTGTTCAATACAGACAGTTCTGCAATGTGGTTTTAACAGAAATCTTAGACACATACAAAAAAAGAGAAAATATAAAAGTAGCACATGAAATGGATTGGTTCAAGGATATATAAAAGACCTTTTAGGTGATTTCTGTACTTCTCTCCAAATATAAAGAAGAATGTAATGGAAAATCCTTCTCAAATGCAGTATTCACCCCTGATTATGCCTGATAGGAATGATTTGCAGACTGCACACTGGATAGACAGAAATGTAAATGGATTTTGAAAAATGTGATCATCTATTGGATACAAGAGAAATAGCGTGAACCAGTCATATGTTAACATCAGCAATGACACAAGCCAATTCTAATTTTGTACCTTGTTTACAGTAAGCAAAGGGAAAAGTAATACTGCACCAAGCCTAATCAATCCACTATGCAAAACACATGTATTGAAATAAAGCTGCCTCGTGCTCTAGACTGGCAACTTCAAACTTAGGGGTCATTTCAGGAAAAAATATTATATTATCCTAGCTAGAAAACTGAGACTCTCACAAGAGTCTGTCCAGGATTCGTTTATTTTCTTCATTTCCATGACACATATCTGGGCTTGATGTAATTTCACCATTTGCTGTCCTTTTTCATCACAGTACAACTAAAACTGCACAAGAAAATAGGATTATGCATGGCTCAAGGAGTAGTTTTTCTCCTCACAACCTAGATACTTAGCAGTAGCTAGTTAGCTACTTAAACAGAGTTAAATCAGCTCCACTGTCTCTGGCAGGAGTAGAAGCTGGAAACTCCCCACATTTGCTACACAACTGATTTAATTGTATCAGTGTCAAATTTTGTGATTATTTTTTCCAGGTAACTAACACTTTTCTCTACACTCAAAAATACTCTCATTGTGTATTTTTAGGAAAAAGCAAACAAACAAACAAAAACTGAAAAAGAAAACAAAACAGGACAAAACAAACCAAAATCAAAAATACCCACATTTTTAGACAGGTAGATCTACCAGGTAGGCTGGACATTGGATTTGCTTTGGATCATTCAACACCCTGCCCCTCTCTGCTCAGCAATCCAGCATCACAGCTGAGGGACACAGAACTTCCTCACAACAGAAGTTACAAAGAGAACAGGTGTACTGCCAAAGCAGATCTTTAAGTGAAGCTTAGCATATTTTGTGTTGGACAGGAACACCATGTGAATATATAGACCTTTATATGGTAAAAGATCTTCGCAGAACCAGCACTGGGAGATGCTTGAGATATCTTTGATTCAGTGAAAGGCACGTGCTACTAGGTGATGGAGAAGTGGGCGGGCACATGCAGTTTCTAGTGAAGGTACACTGGCCACCAAAATTACTGTGGGGAGGAGAGAACCAGGCAGAGGGGTTGAGAAAACATGAACATGAGGTATGCACACTCTTCTGTGAGCAGATGTTTTCCTAGTTTCTGTCTCCTAGAGCAGCAAAAGCATGATGATTCCAGTCATGCAGCCTTCAAGGTCATCTTCTTTTTATTAAGTTTCTTTCTTTTTCTCTACTTCAAAAACTCGATTTCATTTTGTGATTACAAGAAAAAAAAAATAATATGAAGAGACACTTACCTGCTTTGCAGGCACAAGAACCATCTACTGGTGAACAGATAGCTTCATTTTTGCAGTTGCACACAGATGAACAGTTTACTCCATATGTTCCCAGAAGACAAGGAGTACCACAAGTAACACCCTGGATTATAAAAAATAGAGCCTAAAAACTAATGGAGGAGGTTCAGACAGTACCTAATACATAACATAGAGTGACTCAGGTGCTAGAAAATCTGGAAAACATACAGCCCATGACTGTCCTAGGCTGTCACTAAGTTATGTTGAATTTAAGGGAGAGGCAGTCCTTCATGCTTTTAGAGTCCACAGTAAGCATTAGTTTTCTACTAGCTGCTCTGAGAACTGAGGTCACATAACTAACAACACTTAGGTTAATGGACAGTATTTTCAGTAATAAAGAAGCCCTGTATGGATCCAAAACACAGTAAGACAGCAATTTAATGGAAAATAATGTGGATATGTAAAATATTTTTATGAATTAATTTGGCTGAGGTTTTCACAGTTACTATTCCTAGAATAACAGTCATACTGTAAATTGTTTTCTGTGTTAGTTTAGCATCCAATGCATAAATAACCACAAATCTGTGTAAAAGCTGCAGAATAATCTGTCCTAAACTGTAAAACCAAATGTCTTTGTCTGGAATTTCTCTGGATGGAGCATGAGGAGTTGCTGCAACAATATAATGACTGAAACTTAGTATTCCTCCCTTTATTTATACCTCAGCAGCACAACAGTATTTTCATCAGTGTCTCTCAGAGCAACTAACTTTTCTGTTTTAAAATGGCTTTATTTCTATACTGACAACCGACCATAATTTTTTTCTTTTCAGGGTCTTATAACATAGCTAGTGGCACTAAATATCCTTACGTCTCTTACTATGGCGGAGAAAGGACACTTGCATCTTGAAGAATTTGGCACTTAATTGAAGGCAGTGGAGTTGAAAACAGACTGTGAAAGTGAGACTTACTTACCTTAAATCCAGGGGCACAGGTGCATTTTCCAGTCACACTATCGCAGTCAGCACCATTTTGGCAGCTGCAGATCTGCTGACATGACTTGCCATAGAATCCTGGGGAACATGTCTCATTGCAGTAGAGCCCAGACCAGCCAGGCTTGCAGGAGCATTCCCCAGACATAGGGTGACAGCTGCCAGGAGGGGATGAAAGGATAAATAATTCAGGACTAAATGTGACATCAATTTTTTTTTTTTTTTTTTTTTTTCCAGAGAACAATATGCTGTTACAGATAGATTGCATAAAGGATTTGCATGCTATGCATAGAGACATTTTTACTCTCTAAATCGTAAAGCGAAAGGTTCTGTATATGTATATATGAATGCATGTCAATTCCGAAAAGAAATGTAACATCATACAAGATATAGACATTTTGGGACGCCATGTGAAGAAGAGGCTTTATTTTTCTACAGCTTGTTGAAAATAAACCTATCTGAAACACAATTTGTATTATAAAGCAGAAATTCATTATTACAAATATTAAATTAATTAAACCATTAAATTCCCTAAAATGTATTGTTAGCTTTCCACACCAAGTATAGTAGGATCATAACACTGCCCAAATTCAGCAGTATATTGTCTGAGAAATACAATGCTTTGGGTACAACAGCATAACACCAGACACAATACAACAAATACAGCACCCAATGAGCGGAAAGCATACTCTTTAAATTGTTGGTTGAAAAGAGGACAACTGGCATCTTTCTGTGAATGACACGACATTATTTGCATTGTGAAGAAGTCATATTACACCATCACAGCAATGACCTTTTGGAGAGTATCCACCCTGTGCTGGCCATACCTGGTGGCAGACCAGCTGTCCCTACCTGGAACAGCAGTTTCATTGAAGAGCCAGTCAGACAGCTGTTGCCTCATAACAAATGGACATCATCAGCTGTGCAAAGATGTATGGGCTGGAAAAGTGGACACAATGGGGTACTCTGTATCACTCTGGCAGACAAAGCACTGGCTTAATCTTTACCAAAGGAAAGCCTTAATATCCAAAATCCAATGTATTTACAATGGGAAGACTGTTTAAAGATATTTGTCTGCCACTGATTGAAGTTCCTTTAAGTGCGCTGGAAGAAAAATGTGCCTTTGTCCACATGCATTAAATGACCCATGACAGGAGCCTGATTTTTCAAGATTTGCTGAGTCCTTGTCTGTGTTCCAGTGTTTTTGTGACCATTTGAATTTTTTTATAAATACCTACTGTGCTTTAGGTGCTATAACATAAGTATTAGTAATATTCTTTGAAAAACTTGCAACATAACAAGGTCGTGCAGCATTACTTGCAACTGGTCCTGGACTGTATGGCTGCTCTTGGCAAACTAAGGATTTCCTGTTGCTGAATACAACCGACTACATACTGCTGATCAAGGAAAGTATGAATTATAAAGGTTGGAATGTCATTATGCTTTCTGCTCTCTCTATATTATTGCAAACACTATGACATCATAAGAATTTGAAGGTCTTAAAGATATTAAAATCTCTTTGGTGGCATTAAACTGGTTTGCACATAGAGGAAAGGTGTTTTCAACTAAATGATATACAAAGAAATTGTTCAAAATTAAGCTGTTCATAGTCAACAGTCCTGGTTATTTGTTACAAGTATACCTGCTGTTGATACGACACTCTTCTCACATAAAATACATGCAAAATTCTGAAAACACATGATGCAGCAAGATAATCAGATTTGTCCCCTATTCCTAACTTTCTGTAGGTACCCAGTGGAATTCTGCATCCAATTCCCATATTTCTTACCAGTGGAAGAATACAGGGTGGGGAATATGAAAAGATTTATCACTCCAGAAGTGAACAGTCATTAGGATCTGAATTAGAATGTATTTACAACATAAAATTAATAGTACTGTCATGTTAAGACATAAATCGTAGTATGGTTTGTGGTTGTTTTTTCTTTTTCCTTTCAGGAGAGGGGGAGACCACACACACAAACAAGCATTGGGTATGAAGCAGAGGCATTGATATTCTTTGCCCCACAGTGAGTGTTACTAAAACATACTTGCACATATATTGATTGACACCAAAATTAGTATTCCATAATTTGTAATTAGGTGTAAGAAGCTGGAGCACTTCTGAAGCTTTTTGATGTGCTCTCATGCAGTTAGCTTAACTGGCAGTAAGATTTATATATTAAGATAGGGAAATAAAGACATGTTAAGAGATAGTGCCACATTTATTCCTGGTCTTTTGTTCACACTTTCTGGAAATACAACCCTACTCTGTGCAGAAACAAAAAAATATTTGTGGGCTGCTGATAATATACACAGGAAGGACTTAGATGAACTTAATGATTTTCATATGATTTATATAGGTGTTTCACTATTACAATTAAATTCTGTACCACCCTATGCAATAGAAAATTTCCATGGAAAGCTCTTATATGTACAAGTCCATTAAAAAAATGCAAAACTGTAAAATGCCCTTATCTCGATTTAACAAACACGAGCAGACTATATGAACTAAGCATGTATCACACCATAAAATTCCACTCAACTCTAATTCCCGCCTGAACTATACCAAATTACATGCAGAATGACCCCAGCTGATCTTACCTACCAGTGTGAAGCAGTGGTGAGAAATCACAAGAAAGAGCTTACAAGAAAAAACAAACAAATAACAGGCATATCAAATTTAGCTTGGAGATCAACCTGAAACCAGTGCATATGCTGTAACACATATGTAACAAATACCCTTTGTAGACTTCTAGATAAATATGCAGCTTCATTTCTCTTTCTTACATTTTCTGAATGATCATCAGGTATCACTTGATTAAAGTCATGACAAAGCCAAGTCTACAAGTGCTTTAAGCTAGAAGGGTATTCCCGTACAAAATGAAGTGACAATGTTGAGAAAGGCAGATTAAGGTATTTCTCATGCATTCCTGCAAACTGGAATGACAAGTTTCTGCAAACCCCACAAGCTGTGGATGGAAGTGGCAGATACACGTGGGTCTGCTCATACAAGCTGACAGCGCTGCTGTTGTACTTGACTGAGGAAGCATGTTTTATGTGGTCTTAGTATCAGCCAGAAACCACTTTCTCTAGGTTTTTCTTGACAACCGAGTAAAAAGGGAAAGAACTACAGTGTCATCTAGACACAGAGAACAGAGCTATGAGTTTGATTTCTACTCTAGCTACTATCCTTTCATATGTATCAAAATATGCAATAGAGAAGAACTATTTGTGAGAAGAATCTTGACATAAGGTTTTTTACCTGCTACTGTCCTCTGGATTCCTCAAAAAGAATAACATCTCACATGTATCTGTATCTAACCCTTTAAGAAGCATTTAAAAGAGGCTGCTGATACAAGAACAAGGCTGAGATTGCTTTCATCCCCAGGAACTGACATCAATCAACAGCAGCAGCAAAATACCTGTAGCTTAGCCTACCCAAAATGCAAATTATGAATTATTGACAAACTGATGCAGTATCTTCAATCATAAAATGGTAACATTAATATGTATACATTTTTGAACTATAGCAGATCATGGTTTTTTGTATCTAAGTATTTGAAGATGGCTAGACACATACTTGTACAATGTATCTTAAGTACACATATTTTAAAGCAATATTTTTTGATGCTAAGTATTTTCTGATATTAGGAAGAAGATTTTCACTCTGAGGGTGGTGAGACACTGGAACAGGTTGCTCAGGGAAGCTGTAGATGATCCATCACTGGATGTGTTCAAGACCAGGTTGGATGGGGATTTGAGCAACCTGGTCTAGTGGAAGGTGTCCCTGCCCATGGCAGGGATTATAGAACTAGGCAATCTTTAAGGTCAATTCCAGCCCAAACCATTCTATGATTCTCTGATATTTTTTAACTATCTTTTAGTTCATTTCCACATATATGAATACTAAGAACATAACTTAGAGCGCTAAGCTTACCAACAAGTCTTCTTTGAGGTTATCTCAACTAGAGGTGATACCAAGATGAAAAAACCTTTTATAGTATCAAGGCCTCTAGAACTCCTAAGAGTCCTAGACATACAGACATACAAAGGAATTTGTGTACTTGAAGAAAGAACTTCACCCCCTTTTTTGTGCCCTGGGATACATTGCTGCTAAATGGGTTAGTGCTATGAAGACCCTTTGGCCACTGCCAGCACAAATAGTACTTGTGGTAGGGAAGTAAGTGCTTAAAATTTGTCTCCTGGCTGATTGATACTTACTGAGAGATGAACACAGCCTCATAGGACTGACGTCTCAACAGTGCTGAGTGTTCACATGGAGCTTTGTCTTTTATACCATAACTCAGATGCCCTTTGATTTCTTTCATGTGGTGGTCTTAATCAATTTGTGACTGAGGTCCCCTGAAGGAACCTATATACATAAAATACACCTGTGGAGTCTTGAAAATCTTTGTTTCCCTCACAGATTGTTATGCCTTTGCAAATATGCTCCCACACACACAAGGCCGTTAAACGCTTTTTAATTTGTCATACAGAGGGGAAAATGTTCAAAAAAAGACCAGCCATATGCTGCTGTTTACATGTGAACATTTGTGATCTGATTTGACCACAAGCTGTCTTCCAGCAATATAAGTGAAGGAACAGCTGTGTTGAACATGAATCAGAAGTAATCCCTGTAGTATCAGAAATGTTATACCGTGTAATGTGTTCCTGTCAAACAAGGCTGCTACAACAGTCTGCAGACAAATTTTCAGGAAAGCAGCTAACCATAATTCATAATACAGTAGTATCTGGTCTACTAGCATAATTTGAGAGCTACAGTGGTCAGCATTATGGTGCCATTTATTCTTGAATGTGTTGCCTAAAGGATGAATTTCTTGATTTAATGTCAAAGCTCCTGTATTTTTTCAAAAGACATTTCAAGTAAATCGGGTAAACAGAAGTGCAAACACACAACTGTAAAAGCATATGAATGGAAAGGGATAAGAATTCAGTTTGCTGTCATATATTTTGGCAATGTTGAACAGCGCAGACAATCCACAAAGTAATTTTTTCACAGAGGACTGAAGGAATAGGTATTTCCATGTATGTACTTGAGTGCTTTAATATCATTGCTAAATTCTGGCTAAAGGCTTTTGTTGTTTCTATGAGGAAAGGTGCATCTTATATATAACATATGGCAGCATTCTATGCAACTATCAGTAGTTTCTACAAATTTCTTTCACAGCTATTTTCAACAGAAAAAATCTATATTATGCTCACAAACCTTATCTAAGATACTGTGATTAGTAATGCAATTAAATGTATGAGAATGTGTAAGACAACACACAGTGATTGAAGTATTTCATTAGAGAAACTGTGTTTTGTAACAAGAGAAAGCTGTCCAGAATTGCTCTATAAATATGTTGGCTCACCTCGACTGACATCTGACATTCCTCCCTCACAGCTGAAAGTCTGTCAACAAATAGCTAGTTTTTAGATTTTCATAACAATATGCTGAAACACTGCAAAAATCCACAAAGACACACAAAACTAATAAAAAGGACTGGTTACTGCCTGAATAAGAAGATATGGTAAGACAACTGGAGAATTGCTTTCATTTGACTTCCAGGGATCAGATTTTTATCCTTTCTAGAAAAAACATTAAATGACCAAAAAAAAAAATGTATTTCTGAAATCTAGATCTACAATTGGTAAGGCTTTGAAAAGTTTTTATTACGATAATCACCTACACCAGAGAGATAGAAGTGGATTCTCCTCTCATGTCTACCTCATAACACTATACATCCACTGATGTCAACTTGGTTATTTCTCATCTACAGTAGAAGAGAATATGTGAGGGATGCGTGATGTATACTGACTTCATACGGTGAACGATATAATGATTCATTCATGCCGTAAATCTAGACAAAGGTCACAACTTGTCTCAACATTTATTTCATGGGTCAGAGAACAAATACAGCAATGAATATTAGGATCAAATACAGTTGCAAGCAGTAAAACTCAGAAGCTCTTTTGGGTTGATATTTTCTTTCTTGATAAGGTTAGAGATTACCAAATACTCTTATGAGTCTTTAGCTGCTTCAGTTTGCATAGAAGTACTACCAGGAAAATCAGAAAATAGTTATTTTCATGTTGTATTTGGATTTCTATGTTCTATATAGAAAAAGGAAACACGATAAAGGGTGTAAAGCCTACCTCCAGGTATTGGGCATGTGGCAGGGACACTTTTTATCACACTTGAGACCATAAATTCCCGCAGGGCAAATTCGTGTTTCACAATGCTCTCCAGTGTATCCTGGTTCACAGAGACAGGCACCACTAATATGGTAACATTTTCCACCATTCATACACTTGCAGGTCTCAGCACACTGTACTCCAAAAGTCCCCACTGGACATTCATCTTGGCATCTGCATGAAAAGCAAACAAATACTAGTTTTATTTCCCATAAACTACAGCTTTCGGAGCATTAAGGGAAATATGGTTTATGAGGAATCTTTCATATTAGTCTAAAACACCTCTTAAGTAAAGCACGAATTCATGTAACTTCATATTTTAAAGTGCCTGGTTTCTTTTGCGGCCCAGCTAGACAGACTTAAAAATTCCTTTGGAAAAGGCTTCCCTTCTCTCCAACAAAAAATACAACATGCACATGGATACCATTGCACTTCGCATTCAGGAACCAGGACAAAACCAAAGCCATCTTAAAGCACACCTGAAGTATGAAGGAATAATTTTCAGGTATTTTGTTTCAAAAATAGCCAGCAATAGCCGGCAAACACTAACAGCCCTGTAGATGCTCAGGCCAGGAAGTTCCCTGGCCATCATGCTCAGCAGTCTCTGACAAGATTATTTTCTAATTGTGTTTCCGAACACACAGTATTTCCAGAACACCTTTCTTTTCAGAATTTAATTCTATACCTATGGGTTTGGTTTGTTGGTTTTTTTTTACTTGTTGTTGGTTTTGCCCTTTCACAATTCATTAGAAAGACATGGAAATATCTTCAGGAACCAAATAATTATCTTCATCTGACTTTTTAGATGAAAGTGGAAATTAGTAAGGACTTGACTTTAACCCATGTGGTAGAGTAGTAATGATTTCTGCTGCTCCTTGAGGAAAATACATCCTAATAGTCTTTTTTAATATTTTGGTTTGTATGACTGTTGGTTTATCACAGGAGAATTTCAAAGACTTGATACAAGGCACTGCAAAATATAACAGAATTTAGTGTAACCCTCTGGCTGAGGTAAAGTGGGTACACATGTTCATTTCATGCTTCTGCAGTATTTGCCTCTATCTGATAATGCTACCAGCAGCTTCAAGGTATTCATAACTCTTCCCTGACTGAAGCCAGCCACAAAATACCCCTTCCTTCAGAAGTGTACCGTAATTATATAATCATAGAATGCCCCAGGTTGGAAGTGACCTCTAAAGGTCATCCAGTCCAACCCCCCTGCAGTGAGCAGGGACAGCCTCAACTAGGCAGGTTGCTCAGAGCCTTGTAGACCCTCACCTTGAATGCCTTCAACCACCTCCCTGGGTAACCTGTTTCAGTGTTCCATTAACAACAGAGCTAATAACCCTGTTTAAATGTTTTCTGATGAGGTTATAACAATAAAGATGAGAATGAATTTTCTCCAAATGGCAATCAGGAATCCCAGCAAAATTTGTCCCTGTGATTTTGTTGTGTTGTTTTTGTTTTGTCTTGTTTTTATTGCATCTTCATCAACTTCTAAAACACCTTTTTCCATTTTGTGGTGAGGAGAGGTATCAATCAAAAAAGTATTAGGCAGAAGAATTGTGAAGGTAGTTTAAACTAGATTCCCTAGTGTTAACTCAGATCACCTAGACACTGTTACATGAGCTAGCTGTCCTCTTTTTCTTGCCTTATGACTGAGCTCCAGGAGTCACTATCACATTGAAATCTCAGACAAATACTGCTGAAGTTATACACATAAGTAGAGAATAGCTTAGCACTTTTTAAACCCATCGTTTTTGCTTCTGGTGCGTACATGCTAGCTCAGTCAATGCACACACATTTCTTGCAACACTTCCCTCCCTTGCCAGCCCACTGATGTGAATTAAGAACCAAGTCCACAGCCTTGCTTCTGACCCATTCCTGCCTTTGGTGTATCTTGGAAAAAAAAAAGAATTGCAAATACAGCCTGTTTTGCATGAAAAAATGGAGCTCAGACTTGCAAAAGTGACCAAAATGCTGCAGGCTGTAAGACATTTCAGATTAAAGTCAGACTGAAATTCCAGGGAAAAAAAAAAAAAAGTAATTGCTTTTAGAAGCACCAATTTATCTCAGTGTTTAGACTCTCATATGGATATACCTTTGATTTCCCTGCTGTCTATGGCTCTTTATATGCACCTACCACTTTCAGCACTGTTTCCTTACTGACAAAAATTTAATTTTGGCATTCAAATAGCTCTGGACTAATTGTTTCTCTTCTTCATGATTTTTTTTTCCCCTTCTGTCTGGCATGGCTTTCTCCATGGCCTGTGAACACTCGCGTGGGAAGTGCATATGGTTATAATACCTGCTGTTGTTGGCAGAAGTCATCTGGACTGAGCCCAGTGATTAAGATGCTACTGGCTTCAGCGAACGAGTTGTGTACTGTTTAAAATATATTCAGGAAAACACTTTTGCCACTTTTCACTGCCTTCAAAAATGATGTCTTTCTACACTAGCTTTGCAATCTACCAAAAATTATTTTTAACAATCAAGTCAGAAATCAAAGAAACTTCACTTCTTCATTTGAATTTACTTTAGGAGACAACTTGAACTTGCCTACTTTGACAAGATAGTGAATGAGCCTCCCTTGTTACTTTACTATGACTGCCAAACATCTGCACAAAAGCAACAGCTTCCCTCCTTACCCCCTAATCATACCCCAAACTGCATCATCTGGAAGCCATTGAAGTGAAAACCCACAAGACACTGCCAGAGCATGGGCCACAGCAGTAAAATCCTGAAACCAAGCAGTTCCTTACAGAATGGTACTCACACAGGTGCTTTTAAATTATAACCCATCATTAGCAAATATTGGCAAATATTTCATAAGACTCATTTAATTGTATCACAGATATTTTCATTCTGCTTTCTACCAGCTTCTTCTTAACTTCCTCTCTCACAGCAGACCCCTTGCAGGTTCAGCAGATGGGCAAAATTAAGTCTTCCTTACCGTTCCCCTATGTAACCTGGGCTGCAATTGCATTGACCTGTTGCTGAGTCACATGTCCCTCCATTGTGGCACTGGCACTCCTGAGAACAGTTTTTCCCATAACGACCCTCAGGACAAGGCTGACCACAGACCATGCCCTGCGTGTGCAGAAAAAAAAAAAAAATTGTTTGGGATAACAGGTTGAATGGACAAGGAAGAAAGGTTTGTAATGAAGGAATATCAAGGAGATCTCATGTCAGTTGTTTAGTGCTGATCTTGGAAATTCCAGGCTCTTCTCCAGCTTTGAATGTAGGGCTTGTTTCAGCACAGGAGGAACAATCTTATGGGATTTCCATTTTGGAAGCCAAAGCTAATGAAAAACACTATCTCTAAGCAACAGTGAAAACACTTAAGACATTTAAGACTCACTGATGTCAACCTCTTCCCAATTTATTTATCAGGAGTAGTATATATCAAGGCATAAAGAAATCCCTCCAGTGAGTAGTGGTGTAGAAATCAGTAATTGCTGTAATGTCCCAATTACACTACTTTACAATGTTGTGGTTTTATATTTCCTGATGAAAGGAAAACTTGTTTTTAATTTCACTGAAAGCAACATATCTTAAAAGCTTAGGTAGAATGTCTGCTTCCCTCCAACAGGTTTTGAATTTCTGCACTGCTATTTACAACCTTGGAATTAAGTACTCCTGTGTAGTGAGGGGAGCATAAGATTTTAAGACTTTCAAGAAACCATTTCAAGAAAAACATATTTACAGGTATTTCATCAAACATAAGATAAACATAAGATACTGCAGAATTTATATTTGGCTACTTTAAACCTTCCTTACATAAAAAGTGAAAAAGGATATACTGACAAAATTGTATTTCAGAGAATTGAAAAAAGCTAAAGCTAACGAAGAGTTATGCTTCAACAATAATTTGGAATGAAAAGTTAGTCAAAGTACTAAACAGTAATTTATTAGTTAAGACACATTAGTTAAGACACTAGTATAAAATTTCCAGCACTGCTTCATATGCTGTCTAATTTTTCATCAGCTGTATTTAGGCAGATAAAGGGAGTCAAGAATTCATGCAAATATTGGTATTCTATGACCAATAGTTTCCTTCTTATAACATGAAGTGCAATAAAAACTAAAAATGGCCAAGTTAGGTCATCAGGTAAGAGGTGCTATTCAAATACACAGAGACAATCATTTACAGCTATGTTCCCTAGCTGTTAAAAAAACTGACCTCTGCCACAGGTTACCTCAATATAATATTTCAATTATCACAAGATAATTAAAAGTTCATAAAATGTGGATTTTCACTCAAAATGGATATTTAAATAGAAAACTTTATTAGCAAATATTATTGACAAATCTTCAAATGTATTTAAATAAATTATTTGAGCTTTGATCACCTTCCAGCCTTTTGATCACTTTCAAACTCCATTACTTGCCAACGCAGAGATGGCAGCCTGTTAGTAGGGGAAGCTACTTGCAGCTCTGAGATCAATTCTTCTCTCCCTACCCACTGACAAAAGGGTAGAAAGTCTAAAGATAATGTCAAAGTTCTGATATACCATTTTCATCACCAGCATCTAACACAGCATCTAAAGGTTTGGAAGCTTTGCCATGCATACTGTACATATGAAAACAGGCGCAAAATGCACTGCAAAAATACATAATTTTATGATCTTCCTCAAATACCAAATTATATCTAGAAATGAATGACTTCCAGACAAGATCTAAAGGATGTTGCCTCATCACAGTACGATTCAAGTCTTTTGCTTCCTAGAATCTGATATGGTTAAACAGGCAACACAGAACCAGAGGATTTTCAGGAATAGATGGTTTTGCAAGTATTTTATTCCAGTTCCTTATGCTAAAATATGTTTCTCATTACTCCTGGCTACAGGCAGACTGCATTTGCTATCCTCATGTTATACCCTCTTCTGACACTACCTGAAATCTACAAATATGTAAGTTCTATGGGGTGGTGTTGATTTCAGAAAATGTTTTTACCGTCCATCCCGGTGGGCAGGCACACTCCCCAGTGACGTGGTGACAGACTCCTCCGTTCTGGCACGGGCCCCTCTCCTCCCACTGCCGCCCATGTTTCCCAGGAGAACAAAGGTCCTCACAGCTAGGGAGGTTTAGGTGTACAACAGACAAAATTGTTACTTCAGCACACATTCCAGCCTCCAGCCAACTCTTTATTTTTAATGCTATTTTCCAGCCAAAAGTATGAAACAGAAAGCAGTCTGACATAAACAGACACAGACTGACTACTGTATAGCATCCATGCAACAAATCTAATAAAACAGACCTGTCAATGTAGGAATTATTTTTTCTTGAAGCTATTTGTTTCTACACTGGTCGGTGCTCATTCATTGTAACTGACAAAAGTCAAAATATATTCTGGAGTGACAAAGCTAAATAACTCCATGTTTCATTGCGATTTTTCCAAATTTGTAGCCAAACCATTTTCATGGTGGTCATGAAGAAGCTCCTGCTGCTACTTTTTGCGGCTTTTACTTAGCAGACTTCCTCTCAGCTACACATCTAAGTGTGCGGCACAGCATGTATTGCCCAGCTGCTTTGTAGCCACCAATCCTGCTTGCCTGCATCATACAGCAGCCAGACCAATGGCATAGTGTTAATCTAAAATTAATTTCTCTTGTTAGCACAGTTTAAAACTTGTATCTCTACCCCGTACATAATATACCCGCTGCCTACAATGCTCCAGTGTATCCAGGAGGACATCTGCACTCTCCAGTCACGTGGTTGCAGGTGGCTCCATTTTGACACTGGCATTTTTGATGGCAGTCATTTCCGTATGTCCCTTGATCACAGCGTTCCTCGCAGCGCCAACCTTTGAAACCTGATGCACAGTGGCAGGCTCCAGTGATGGGATTGCACAAGGCTCCATTTTTGCACTGGCAGCGGCTGCTGCAGTGAGGTCCCCAGTGGTCACTGTCACATGCTGAAGGGGTAGAAGATAAAATTTACAGACATTTTATAATAGCTCAGATTACAGCACTGATGATACTATGAGTCAACTGAAAAAAAAAACAAAACCGGAAGTCATAAAATGGAAATTGTCATATAATACATTCTCCATTCTCCTTGGTCTTCAAGGATCTTCTCAGGCAGACAGAACTTAATTTATGTACACTAATTAATTTCTTAAGCATAAAAGCAAATGCTCTAAAATGTGAAGCTGTGAAGTAAATGCAAGTTCTAGTTTTTCACTGTCAAAGGTGTTCATTATGACTCTCCACTGTCAAGTAACAGTTATCATTGCAATGAACTTCCATTTACACAGACAAGTCTCACTAACTTAAAAAAGTCAAAAAATGTAGTCTGAATCTATAAACAACTGTCTGAATCCAACAAGGAATTTTCAAAACTTACTGAGCTTAAGATTATGACTTTCTTCAAATCCAGGAGTTCCTACTTGTTACATAACTGCAAATATTTCTTTTTGAATCTTGCAATATACTAATAGGGCAAAAGGAAACACATGAAGTGTTTCACCAAGCAGTAAAAATTATTATATGATTAAACTTCATCTGAATGCAACAAATTTGGTTATCCAATGTGTCTTCAAGATCATTCAAATGCGTCTTTTATTGTTTGCCCAAATGCGGACTATTAAAACCCTATAAACAAACACTCAGCATCAAAAGAAAAAAATTAATGTTAAGGAAGATATTTTTCTTTAGTGAGAAACATGGGAATTCTGTAAAAAGCCAGAAGATTAAGGTCACCTAGAGTTCAACACAAATGTGCTAATCATATGGCCAAATGATCTGATTTTATTTTTATGTTCTGTTGATAACAGTGTAACAATTGGATAGCCTCAATTGCAGCAACTGGAAGCCCAGGCTCTCCTCCTGGAGGCTAACAATTGTTCTCCCAGTCTTCTCCTGGGGCAAAAATAGCCATCCAGAGAACAGGCAAAATTTCCTAGACTAATGCAAAGTAATTCAAGAATGCTCCTCAGGGTAGTAATTACTCAGCTACAGGAGGTGTTCACTCAGGCTACACAAATGAAAAGGGATTAAGGTCTTTTAAAGAATCTGCTCCTTAACATTATTGTTCTTCCAGGAGAAGTCACCAGAACAAACATCTATAATGGAGATATTGAGAGCACCTACACACAATAGAATACAGAGGAACAGAAAGTATTGTACACATTATAAACACCCAGCAATATTGTCAATCTGACAGAACAACTGTCCATTTTACTACTGGCCTCTCTCTTTGAACTTGTGTAGGATTTGTTCTGGACTATACTACAATGCCCTGCCGTCTACAACACACAGCATCTCACATGTTGCCTTTCCCCATGATACCTTAACATTCATTCAGAACTGCTATTTGTTTATTTTCAACATGTCTGCATGGAATGGAAAGCATAATCTTCATGCTTAAACAGTCCTCAATTTGTTGGCAGGAAACTAGATGTTTTAGGATGTATATAAAATATGCATGGGTGGTGAGACGTCTGAGATAGCTGCATGTTCTGTCATGATTGAGCAGACACCCCTACTTTTTTCTTTTTTTCCTTTTTTTGTTCCCATAACACAGTAGTCTGAATTCAGATGTCTTCCTCCTGCTCCCAGACAAAGCACACAATTTCAATTTCAGCCATTACTCATGGAATAATTTTTTAAAAATACATATATTAAAAAAACTATCCTGGCATGTCTGATAAACAGAAGAATTCAGACTGGTCACCAGGTCACGACTGTTCCAGTGCAGACCTCAGCCAATGATGACTGTAGCATGAACACGGTCTAGATAAAAAGACCTGACAGTCAAGAGAAGACATTCTTGGCTGTTAAGTGCCAGCTTATGTTCTTTCACCAACAGCTGGAAATGTGATATTTGGTGCAGTGCAACAACATTCACGTAGCTGCTTGAAGACCCAGCCTCACAGACCAGAAACATTTCCTGCCATGTATCTGTAATTGCATTCAACACTCGGGCACCAAGACTGCCTTGCTAGAAACCACTTCACCTTGTACTCCCTCTGCTCTTTTTGCAATCCAATTCCAAATCTGCCTCCCTGGGATGCACCCTGCTGTCTTCTGGAGATTTACTGATGTCCAAGGTGAATGTTCTCTGTCTGTGAACTTGAACCTTTCTTGAGCATTTTACTGTAAAAGCATGTAACATGCAGAACATAGTAATTTATTAGTTTCCTGGCATGATCTTCTCATCATGTCTGCAGGAAATCACTAAAAAAAAAAAAAAAAGCATCACATGTCTGCTAATAGGATTTCCAGCCTCATGACCATTCTCCTGTCAAGGCTCAGGTGGGTCACAAATATTGACTATGTAATTTTTCACCACAGCACTATGGTGAAGCATTTCACCTGAACAACCGTGGCCCCACCATAGTTCAACCGCACAATAGTCCTTTAACAAAAGGTCTGTCATCAGTTTAGCATCTGTATGAGTTACAGGCAGAACTGTGGGTAAATTTGCAGGATTAATGGAAGTAAAGAAAGATTTTTAATAAGTTGTATAAATCATGCAATTTACCTCTGTGTCCACTGACTGATAATCAATACTTTTCCCCATAGGAAATTAAAGTGATTTGTCAGAAACTGATGCTCAGTTTACTATGAAAAAAGAAGAGGGCAAAAGATACAAATGTTTCCTGTGGTGAGTTTATTTTTGGTTTTATTTAGTTTTGGAGGTTAAATTTACCAACTGTTACATCAGACCATGTCTACTGCTTCCTAGTATTCAGACTCTAAGAGAGCTGGGATGGAAGCCACACAGCTGCTAATGTGGTGGAATGGGATAGTGTTTGAGTCAATGACTATTGTCAGGTTACAGACCGTCAGCTGGAATTTAATCCAAATAGATGCTCTGACTGTCCTGACTGCACCAAAGCCATGGGCACACACACATATGCAAACACTATATGCATGCACAGGAAACAAATGTCAGCTACTGGCTTCTGAACAGATCTGGAGCTGTAAATCACCTGTCTCAGCACAGGGTACGTGTGAACAGGAAGCAAAGTATGAAGACGAGCCCCATGTTCTGAACAGTTTTGACACAATGATGATACATCTCAGCCCAAATAACTCTGGGAAACAGTATGAATCCTGCAGAAATGTAAAACCCAGTCAGTAAACCAGGGTTAACTTTCTGTGTTTATCATACAGAACTGGCCTAATGCTACTCTGCTACTGGTATGAAACTCTAAGGCAGTACAGGTCTACCATCATAAAGAAATACTGACTGTCAAACGCCTTTAGAAATATAGAGAAGCTAGAGGATTCAACAGTGAAAAAGTCATCTTCAAGAAGAAAACGTAATCTATGATACAAACTGCTATCATTTTGGGTCTTTTTGTATCATCTTTGAAGATGTGAATTTCTATATTAGCTTGTATAATAACTTTAATGCACATTGTTATTATGCTGGACTAGATACGGCTTTATGAACCTGCTATCTATGAGCGGCTGGTGATTTGCAAATTGGGAGGGAGGGAACCCTGATATTTTATAGGTATGAATTTTTGTAGTAATCTGAAGCACATCTGAATAATTTCATAATTCTTTTATTACTTCTTAATAAACAAAGATATTTTAAACTAAATGTTGTCACATACTTTTATGTTTTTTTTCTACTTTTAAAAAAAATTTATTTCATTAAAGGTCAAGAAAGAGAAAAGTGCAAATGAGTCCAAATTTATTCCTGACAAAACCACCCTGATCACCTACAATTCTGTACTTCTCTGAAGAATGGCCTGTAATGAGAACAAAAGAAAGCTATCAAATCAAGTCAAAGAACATATCAGAAGTAAAACCTCCTTAAAAACTCTGACTCACAACTATCTTTTACATATGCTAATGTTTCCTTTATAAAATGGTATTTAAGCCAGACAACATTTACTGCAGTGCTGTTTTTAAAATCTTTCTTCTCTTTTTGTCTTTGTTTTTTGGTAGTGGGGAGGTAAAAGTGAAAAATCACAGCAAGACTTGAGATTTACTTTTCTTGCTATCATTTTTTGTAGCTGTCTTTTATGTAGCACCAAGACAACAGAATGAGATTTTATTCTGTTTTACACATCTTTCTGCAACACACTGCTGTGTTTTTCTGGAAATATATACTATTGTTATGAAAACAGAGGAGATTCCTACTAGTGTATTAGGCTTATGTATTTTTACAGTCTTTTAAAACAGCTGAGAAAAAAAAAAATTCCTACAGCAGAGAGTGAATTATCACTCACCTGGAATGCAATATTGTGAAATATAAATTCAAAATAAGCAAACAGTCACAAAAATTCAGAATTCCTGTCTCAAACTCTCTGTCTCAAAAACCCAACATAATTTATTCAGATAGATTCAAGGAGCCACAGCATTTTGTAAGTAGAAATTGACTTCCCTTACTCTGGCATGTAGAACAAACAGAAGCTGCCCATAACTTCAAAGCCATCTTTGACTGAACTTTCTTCCTTTCTAGGTTGTCACATCAAGGATGATTAAATCTTTGTGACTTCCTCTGCATCCCTCCTTTGACTCTCAGATCTCTGTTGTCTTGGCCTTACTTTCATGGCCATTATGGTCTATACCTCATCTATCATTTCTCATCCAGTATCCAAATATCAATGCCCATATTCACATCACCCATGACATTAGCCCCTTTTTTGCAATATCAGACTATCATCTTCCTGTTTCTCCTGAAGTTGCCTCTAGCACTTGGCACAGCTCTCTATATCCCAAGCCATAAACTACCATGACGTCCTCCACCACATATCTACCATAAAACTCCTCCTTTTTCTGAAGTCCACACAAAGCTGATGTGTCAAGTATGTCAAAACCACTACCTCCCACAGCTATTTATCTGTGTTTGCTTCCTCCCTCATCTCCTATGCATTTCCAGCTTTGTGTTATCTCTTTTCCTTCAATAACAGGTTGTCTGCAGTACAGGCAACTTCCTGTTCTGTATTTGTAGTTTCAGAAGTCCCCAGCAGGGACTGCCATGACCATAAATTACCATCATCTACAAAAAAAGTAGCTCAACTGTAACATTCCCTGTTTAAAAACTATTCTGGTCTTTTGAAGAATAGGATCTAAATAAGAAAACAGAAACATTTCTGGGAGGGCCCGCAAGTGATGCGTTATCAAGGAATACCCACCACTAATAACCAGTGTAAGTAGTACAGGCCAGTGCTGAGAAAACTTCAATTTATGCACAGTAACCCACTGACAATCTTCTTATCATAAACTGCTCTAAGGCTGTCCAGAGTTTAGCATTTGGAAGAATGACTCTCCCCTTTGTTCCAGAAGCAAGAAACACGCTTGCCTTTACATTAGTGGAACTAATATTTTAGATATCTAACTGGCATTAAAAACTGATAAATCTTGATAAGAATTTTGCAACAAAACAAGGTAAGTACTTAGGAAGGTGGCATTTACATTCACCCAAAGCATCCACTCACCTCGACTATTTTTCTGATGACCTCAGTAAAGAAACACACCCAAGACAAGCCCTCCCTTTTTCCCATCAATAATGGATGCCCATCTAACTTTCCAGTGTCAACAGAAGGGAAATTTAATTCCAATTCATGTGTTAGATAGTCTTGATCTTACACAAGTGAAAGTGTGTTCACTGTTTTGCTAAAAGAGAGTACCACAATTACAATGTGAAGCCTTGCCAACATATGTACACCATACTCCATGTCAGAAAGCTCAACTGATGTCCTTCTTGACAGGAACAAAGGTATTTCGCATAGCATGACAACAAATAGGTCATATATTACATTAAGGCATCATGTCCCTTTGGTCTATGCAAAACTAAACTTGGATAACATTTTACAAATCCTCAATTACTCTTAGCTGATAAGGACAGGAAAAGTCATAGCCAGGTAGATGCTACCCTTAACAGGCTTCATTTCTGAGTGTGTTCAGAACATTCACTAATTCACTAATGATAAATATGACAAAAATATGAATGTTCCCACTAATCTAAATCCAGATAATCCTTATTGGAAAGTTTAGAGAGTATTCTTGAAACTACTCTGTTTCTGTGATTTGGTTACCTGCAGATATAAACTGATGGTGCTCATTTCCCTTAGGATATTCTGTCAAGACAGGAAACAGATAATAATTCTCCCAACTGGAATTTAAACACAATAAAAGTAAATTCCTGCTGATTTTGAAAGCTATAAATACTCAAGTATGTTCAAAACTATACAAGATTCATTAAGCCTCTAGTGAAACCAACCTGCATGTCAGCCTGGAGTGGAAGAGAGTAAACATGGAACATAGCAAACATAAATTTGAAAGATACGTAGAAAAACTCTGACAACAAAGATAGCTATTCTGACAAGTAGAATTAAAACAACTTTTAGAAAACCTTCAAAGTCTTATTTAATAAAAACATGAAATTATTCTCCATTTCTTTATTTTGTTCTGTTATAGTCACCTCAGGATGTTATGAAAATATATGCACATGCATATCAGAAAATAAACCTTTTTCCTTTGAGGAATCACTCATAATAATTATAAAATATCCATGCTGGGTTTTTTGTAAAATACTTACTTAACCTACATCCCAGACACAGAAATGCATAGTAGTGTGGGTTTTTTTAAGAACACACTTTCTATTAAGACTGGATTTCCTGTGAGTTTTTTGTTTCTGATTTCATTTGTTATATGGTAGGCTTTTTACCCTGTGGCATAGTTTTCATTTGTACTTCTTGTTTTGTGTATAAGAAAGGATTTTTATTCAAAATGCTAAGATTTAATTTAATGATGGGATTTTTCTTTTTTACTTTGTAAAAACCTTTCGATCCGTGAAGTGGAAGAACAAAGAAAATGTGTTTTTCAGATACTGTAAAAGACTGGAACTATACGCCTATCACGTGCCATAAATTTCAGAAAGCTCTTTAAAGTGCTCTGGAGATCAAAACACCAAGTTGGATCACTGCAAAGGAAAACACACAAAGATGGCTTTTGGTGTTCATTTTATCTTGCTATTGACATAAAACCTGTTAAAAATAATCAATATTATAGGAAAAGTTAAAAAAATTATAAGACTCTAATTGTGCTGTATAAAATGGACAGTTGTCCAACACCCTGATTTTGCACAGATCTTGTAGGACCACATATTAGCCTTCTTCACTTTTTTGCAATGACTGGAGGATCATCTTAACTTTTAAATTAGCAAAAAAATTTACACTTCATGTCCTTGAAAACCTGCTAAGTAGCCACTGACAATACCTAAGTCCATCAATATATAAAGCATATTTAAATTAAACCAATATAAAAATACTTTTGCACTTTTACAAGAACAAAAATAAATTTACAAAGTATGATCAATAAATCAACTTATGTAAAATTCACAAATAGACTGGGTTTATGAAATGGTGAAAAGCAGAAATGGCAAGCATCTCTGACCCAAAAGATATTGCCAACCAATAAAATTATAACCATTTACTGCAATGTCTTCCTTCAGTAAATCTCAACATAAGCAAATTTAACACCTTAGTTTTGTGGGAAATATGTTTCTGTTTCTGCTTTTTGTTAAAGATTGGAACCATAATTCAGCAAAATGCTGAAGCATGTCCATAAAATCTATTAATTTCCCTAGAACTTCAAAGCAAAAATGCTTTATAGGATAGAAATTATTAAGCGTAAGGATAATATAATTTCAAATACATCATTGTACTGAACTCTTTTAAAACACAGCTGTCATGTAGTCTTCGGAATTTTGATACCGCCTACCATAGTGACACCGCAGTGACTGTCAACAATGAAGGTAATGAAAACTTCCATTAATTCCTGTTTCCCTGTTTGCACCTCATCTAACTTTCTGGTGGCTTAGTTTCTCAACCCAAAGATACTCAGCCATGTTAGAGTAGAAAATAATGTTCAGCTGGCAAATCAGGAGAAGTCAGTTAGGGGAATTACAGAAGTAATAACTACAGAAGAATTAAGCATAGTGAAGTGTATGGAGAAGGACAAATGTAATAAGAAAAGGATAAATTTAAGACTGTTTATGACCTGCTGTCACTTTTGCTAACAGGATGCATTTGCACAAGTGGCTGTTTGGGAGCCAGAGCTGGGGGCATGTTCTGTATTACTTGAATGAGTTATTTCTGAACATTTTCAGTAATAGCAAATATTGTTAGGATACTCTGCAGTTTCCCTTGTGTTTTCAGAAGTTTCCCAGTTCTGGGAATCAAGCCTTTCCGGTGCAAGTATGTGGTTAAAACCAGAAGCTCTTTCTACAGCCTGTTGAATGGCTTGGAAAACACAAAGGATGAGATAGCTCCCTAAACATATCTTTCAAGCTCCGTTAGGAGCTGCAAGCACCTTGCCTGGTGCCTGCAGCAAGGATTTCTTCCACTTAGGATGCAAGTGTATCTGTGGAAAACAGTCATGCATCCACCTCTTCAGGGTTAATGGAAATTATAAACTCCACTGAGAAACTGGCAGTGCTTGTAACTCATGTGAGTGTCTCACATAATCTATGCCAGTGGATCCAGTTTCTGACATATTATGCACCTGCAAAACCCCATGAAGAAAACAGAGAGATTTTCACAGAATTTGTGAACATCAGCCATGACAGTGAAGGAAATCTGCATGTAGCAGAGCCACTGTACTTTTAAAGTATCCTTAAAAAGTGCATTTAAAGGTAGGAAAATGTTTCTTTTGAGATGCCAGATTTAAACTTCCAGCTTAATTTATTAAGGAGTAAGTCAGTTCTCTTTTCATGCTTTATAAAACCATGGAGCCAAATTACACCTTAGTGTCACTTGTACTACCTCCATGCCCTCAGACTACAGTGCAATTGAAACTCTATTAATCACCAAGAGAATAAAACTACACATTAAAATCGCATGATTCAAACAAAATTCAGATTACTTAAATACAACGAAAATAAAATATGCCTTTTCACATTTCTACAAACAATCCTAACATACCTGTCATAAACCCAGAACATGTAATTCCCTTTTATCTTTATTACTTAGGCCAGCTGGGGGATCACAATGGCCATAACCTTTGCAAACAAATCAATTTAATATTGATTTTGGCTTTTTGCCTCTGCTCCAGCTTACTCAGAAAGTGTCCTATTGATTTTGAAGGAATTATTTGTGGACTACTAGGCATGAGAAGAAAAACAAAGTGAATGTCCTGATAGCTTAGTGGGGCCCCATGTTAGGCTGTGTTTGTATCTGTCTTGCACACATATTCAAAACTGCCATATAGCAACTTTTTCAGAAGACTGCTTTATACACAACTGTAGTCAAAAATGCTGTTATAACATTTAATAATCCAATATGACACATCCAAATTAAAAAACTGAAATAAACAATAATCCAGGTGGAGAGGGAAAAGTTCCATAGGTTTGTTTGTTTTTCAGTAAGATCTATTTGTTTACATTTTTAATCTACAAACCTACCCTAACTTTAGCATTGTGTCCTTTTTTCTAAATACAGCCCTTGTCCCCAGCCCAGAATCAATCACCTTTACTCCTAAAGTTCCTCAGCACTTCTTCAAACTGTCTCCCGCAACATCCTCTTAGGTAAAGGTTAGGTCCTCTTAGGTGGGTTAGGTGAATGGACCATGAGATGGGTTGAGAACTGGCTCAACAACAGAACTCAGATGGCTGTGATCAGTGGTGTGGAGTCCAGTTGGAGACCTGTAAGTAGTGGTGTTCCCCAGGGGTCAGTACTGGGTCCAGTCTTGATCAACATCTCCATGAATGACCTGGATGAAGGGACAGAGTGCACCCTCAGCAAGTTTGCTGATGGTACTAAACTGTGAGGAGTGGCTGATACACCAGAAGGCTGTGCTGCCATCCGGTGAAATCTGGACAGACTGGAGAGCTGGGCAAGGGGGAATGTAATGAAGTTCAACAAGGGCACGTAGAGAGGAATAAGCCCAGGCACTGGTACAGGTTAGGGGTTGACCTGCTGGAAAGCAGCTCCATGGAGAAGGACCTGGGAGTTCTAGTGAACAGTAAGTTATCCACATGACAGCAATGTGCCCTTCTCACCAGGAAGGCCAATGGTATCCTGGGGTGTATTAGGAAGAGTGTGATTAGCACTATTTTGCCCTGTTAAGGCCACATCTGGAGCATTGTGTCCAATTCCTGGTATCACCAGTTCAAGAAAGATGGGGAAATACTAGAGAGAGTCCAATGGAGAGCTACAAGGATGATTAAGGGAATGGAACATCTCTTAGGAGGAAAAGCTGAGAGACCTGGAGAAAAGACATTTCAGAGGGGATCTTATCATTGTTTGTAAGCATCTGAAGGGTGGGTGTCAAGAGGATGGGTCCAGTCTTTTCAGTGATGCCCTGCAATAGGACAAGAGGCAATGGTCACAAACTGGAACACAGGAAGTTTCACCTCAATGTGAAGAAAAACTTCTTTACTGTGAGGGTGACGGAGCCCTGGAACAGGCTGCTCAGAGAGGTTGTGGAGTCTCCTTCTCTGGAGACTTTCAAGACCTGCCTGGATCTGTTCCTGTGTGGCCTGCCTTGGGTGACCCTGCTCTGTCAGGGGGGTTGGACTCAATGATCACCAGAGGTCCCTTCCAACCCCTACCATTCTGTGATTCTGTGATCTCCCCATTCCACATTGTCTAGTGAGACATGCTTCTTCTTCACATTTGATTAGTCACAAAAAAACTCGATGCATAAGTATTTCATAAAGAAAGATAACATTTTCTGACAATTTGATAGTTCAGCACACTAGGTTAAGATTGCATTGCGCTCTCAGTTTTATGCCTTACACAAGATTTAGTGCTTCTTTAGAGATGATTGTGAAAAGAATCGCATGTAAACATATACCAAGACTATACAACAAAAAATATAAATGGTTAATTTTTAAATGGATAAGTTCTTCCTCATGTCATTTACTATTAATCATTTTTATTTACTCTCTGTGCTTCAAATTTCACAAAATATACTGTCTAAAAAACAGATCAGTTCCAGATGAAGAGTCACTATAGCATCTTGTTTGTAAAAAAAAAAGAACATTTCCCTATTTTTGTTAGGTGGGAAAAAATGATGGTCAAAATACAGGCATACTACTTCTGTCCTGCTGTTGACCAAGGTTTTTCACAGTTGTTATTTTTATAGGAATCTCATAGTAAGTGAACTAGCAGCATAATATCTTTGCAAAACATCAAGCTCCATTTTATGGATTAGAATTTTATATGGACAGAGCAATTTAAATTATAGACATATTCTTTATTGTTGACTAAAATATGCTCTTTTTAAGTTGACAGTGACTAGCAATGATCCACTTTGTACTTGACTGTAATGAAGCATGCAGTAGTATTAGCCTAAACATTACATTTACAAAGATCTTATACAGAGGAAGAGAAAGATGGAATAAAAAACAAATTATAACAAATTAAATTATCAAAATACTCTGAGAAACTCCATTTCAGGCAATACAAAAAGAAAAATATTAGTTCGTGGTCCATAGAAACAATTACTTTTGACAGACGAAGGGATTATGCAGAAACCCCTCCACTGAGGGGTTTCTGCCCTCTGTCCAGACCTTACTGACTTGTTGCCAGTCTCCAGTGCCTGGCTTGACACTCAAAGAGTCTAGAAAACACTCATGACTTAAAAGGTAAAAAAATTATATTATATTACTAATTCACTTTGTGGTTTTGACATGAGGGACCTCATCTCCTACATAGAATTGTCAGGGTTGGAAGAGACCTTAAAGATCATCTAGTTCCAACCCCCCTGCTATGGGCAGGGACATCTCCCACTAGATCAGGCTGCTCAGAGCCCCATCCAGCCTGGCTTTAAAAACTTCCAGGGATGGACCTTCCACCACCTCTCTGGGCAACCTGATCCAGTGTCTCACCATCCTCATGGTGAAGAAATTATTCCTAACGTCCAGTCTGAATCAACCCATCTCTAGTTTTAATCCATTCCCTCTAGTCCTACCACTACTCAACATCCTAAAAAGTACCTCCCAGCTTTCTGGTAGGCCCCCTTAAGATACTGGAAGGCCACAATAAGGTCTCCCCAGAGCCTTCTTTTCTCCAGACTGAACAACCTCCTCTCAGTCTGTCTTCATAGGAGAAGTGCTCCGGCCCAGTGATCATCCTCGTGGCCCTTCTCTGGTCATGATCCAGCACATCCACGTCCTTCTTGTAATAGTGGCTCCAGAACTGGACACAAGACTCCAGGTGAGATCTCATAAGAATGGAGTAGACGGGGAGAATCACCTCCCTTGACCTGCTGGCCATGCTTCTCTTGATGCAGCCCAGGATGCAACTTCC
>JANHFX010018311.1:19633-86444 GCA_027560015.1 Chloroceryle amazona | reverse complement strand
GGGGGGGAAGAAAAATATTTTCCCACTTGAAGAAAAAATTCCACTAATTAGTCATTGCTCAGTGGTGTGAGATAAAGGCTCATAATAAAATGTGATGATTCAATAGGAACATAGGTCTTCATATTTAAAAATTTTGGCAAATAATCAAAGGTCTGGTTAGGTACTGGCTAGACCACTCCTCAATCTGGAAAATGCCCATTAAATCGGCAGTGCAGGACAGTGCTAGGCAGAGATCAGGACAAAATGTGTTTCTTTGGGTGATGGCCTTTGAATTCTTTGCAAAACAATTATTTGCTCCTCACCCTTCTACCTGGGACTTCCTTACCGGTGGGGATTTCTTCCCTGGCAGGCTCTGCGGACCGTAGGAATCAACAAGCTACGAAGCAACAGTTTTACAGCTTGGGCGTGGCAACTACACCTAAATTAATGGCACCTTGCAAGAACAAGTCAGGGTTTTGCTCAGTGACATTAGGGGTCAGCCTCATGGTCAGACACCAGCTAGTCACATTGGGCAGTGCTGGTCAGTCCTGTAAGGCTTGCACTGGTCTGTGCTAAGATGTGTAAAACAGAACATGAAGTGCATTTGTTGCTTTGAGATGCCCTTGCTTCTGGTAACGGGCACCTCTCTACAGGGGTAGCAATGTAAGGGTGTTGAAAACCACCATTAGAACACCACCAGCTTTTCTGAAAACAAAGAATTTAATTTTTGACATACATTAAGAGGTTCAGTAGCTTTTTGTGCTGGTATTTCCATAGCCACGTGTGTTTGTGTGTGTGAATTCATATGCATGTGTCTGCTTTTTCACAAGCCTTTTGCTGTGAAAACTGGACACCTGTATCCCCGTGTCTCACTTAAGCACTTTGTGAGCACAAAAGCAAGGCAAATCTGCATCATTACTGTAATCCATCCAGTACTTTTCCATTAAACACTGCCAGAAAAATGCCTCCAGTTCAAGGGCAGAGCTTTCTCAGACTGTATGGGAGAAGTCCGCCTGTAAGAGAAAAACTGATTTAAAGGATGTTGGATCCTTCAGTGACAATGAACTTAAAGCTACAGTGGCAGCGGCCTTGTCAGAGGAGTAAGCAGCACCAAACTCAACACTGATCTCACATTGCTCCTTTAAAAGAGTGACCTGTCCTGAGCACAGAGGGATTTCGTTGCCCCACGTTCCCTGTGCAATTGCACCATGTGGCAATTTGTCAGTGGTTTCTCTGAACAGCTTGGTTTGGCATCATTGCACAGCAGTTGCTACAGGAGGTAGCATGGGTTTGCTGTGCCCAGGGCTTGTAGCACCTTGGCTCCAGGCCACCTTCTCTTGCTCTTCTTAGCCCCACACATCCTGCCCCCATAGCTACTACTGGCGCTCACTTTGACTCTTGTTCCTTTCTGTAATGTTTTCATCCAGTTTGGAGGTGAGGTGCAGGGATGAGAAGGACTGTGGTGTGTCTCCCGAGGCTGTTCGCTGTTCACTCCTTCTAACCATTGGAGTTGGGCCCCATGCTAGGAAAGGAGGTGTGTGACCCAGGCTGACCCGCCTCCCAGCTGGCATGATGCCCTCTCCTCCCCTGCAGCCAGTCTGCTCCATCACCTCCCAGAAAGACCACAAGCTGCTTCTCTGGAAGAAAAATGGATGTGTTAGGTAACTTCCATTTAAAGCCTGCTTGTGGGAACGCTTCTCATCAGCACGATGTTGTAAATACAGGCAGACATGTTCCCATGCATGCAGACGAATGCATCACAGCGCTGCCTTGTTCTCAGCACAGCTATTGAAATGGAGTTTTATAGATATTCACCACCATACACTAAACCTACAGCCTTCTAGAGCCATCTCCTCTCCATTTTGTGTGTGTACCAGCAGTATCAAGGTAACAACAAACGGATTTACATTCCGGTGGGATTATTTGCAGTGATGCACTCCATTAAATGGGCAGACAGTGGCTTACTTTTCATAATCCATGGTGACATACTGGAAATGAAAGTGACAAAAATTATAGATAGCTCTTTGGCTGAAGATGCAAAAGAAAAGACGTGGAGGAAAGAGAGGCCCAGGGGCTTGCTCCTGCAAAATGCCACAGTAGCCTGCAATGTGTTGAGTGTTCCCATTTCCATTCGAGTTCTGTGAAAGTAGGCCCCGCAGAAGAGTACAGGATGGAGCTCCCATTTGGGAAATAAACATTAATTTCTTTGCAAATATCACTTTCTGCGGTTCAAAAAACATTAAACCAAGTGCAACCTTTGAATTTGTTAGTTTTCGAATACTTTTCTGGTTTTGTTTTGTTTTGGTTTTTGTATGAAGCAGCATCTGTGAAAGTCTGTAAGTTGGTGTGTATTTGAGGATTTATCTCAACACAGTCTTAGTTTGAAAAACAAGCTATTACTGACCCGAAGATCATGCAGGCAAGTAATGAAGACTGAGAGGAAGGGAACGAATAGAAATTGCTGCATAGAATCCCAGGCGCCTGAAAGTTGTATTAGCCTGCAATTTTTTTTAAGCCATAGAACGCTTGAACAAAGATAAACACTCAAACTGGGTCAGCTCACAAGCATTCAAAAATTCCACAACTTTCCTCAACGGCTGCTTCTTGGGTCACAGAGTCTAACGCCGCGCAGTTAAATAACTAAGTCAGGCCATCATTTGTGTCTCTGTCTTTCCAAGGTCAACTGGGCCACTCTGGGGCCTTTGGGGTTTCTGGAAGAGCCATAGCTAAATACAGAGATACCTGAAAAATTGTTTTACTCAAAATTGGCACCCTAAAAAAAGACTTAAATCAGCCACATGTCAAGGCAGCCTTTAAAATCAGAAACATAAAAATAAACCCTTACAGACTTGCCTTAAAATATAGCTCCAAACTCAACAGCTCTGAAGTCTAATAAATGCAATAGAAACATCTTTTGAGCAAAACATACTGGTGAAAAGAATGTTTATTGTGTTAAAAAAATCAATGCAATCTGCAGGGACTGAATCAAATAGCTGTACATTTTACCCTGTGATTCATTATGCTTTCGCGAGTAAGGGATGCTAGGATGAAATGGAATATACGTGTAGCTGGAATGGTTGGAATATACATGGTGAGAAAACATAATCACTGTTTTTTTTCAGCTTGGAATCTGACAGTGACATAGGTTTTTCATTGCGTCCATTAATACACCAAAATGTTTATGTCGTGTGGTGAAAACCACTAATTCATGAAAATGCAGATTAGATGCCACAACCCCTAAACTAACAGAGAACTTTTCATTTAGGTATAATTCTGAAATACTACCATCAGCCAGTCTTCTCTTGGCATGCAGGGTTTGCTATCATCATTCACACATGTATTTTTCTGTGAGTGAGACTTGCAGCTCATATTTTCAAAGTGTTTGTGTCAGTGTCTGGGCTCCTTCTCTTTAACTTAAATCTGCGTGAAAAAGATTGACACTGCCACCATCAGCTTCTTCTTAAAGTGGACATGGGTCAAGCAGAAATTGATTTATAATCAAGTAATACTTATCTGACATGCAACTATCAACCCATTACTTGCCAGGACTGAGGTAGCTGCATTTTTTTTGTGTGTGTTTTGAATGTTAATTGAGCTCATACTAAGGGGAATGAGCACTCTGTGTTTTCTAAGGCCAGTCTTTGCCCCACAGGCTATATTCCTGCTAGGGACATGGCTATAAGAGTAAGAAATCAAGTCCTGACAGTGCTTGAGCATCCTTAGACCTTCATGCATTCGGTTGCTTTAATCAATATACCCCAAGATACAGCAGAGCTGAACAGTTGATACGTGGTGCCAGGCTGGTTACAGCCACTGTGATTTTGATTCACACCACCACATGTGTTGCTCTGCACAGGCAAAGCAAGACTATGTCTGCCTGCAAAGCACGGTGGTCAAAATGCTGTATCCTAATCAGTATCTCCACAATAAAGTGGAGATAGGGGACAGGAGGGTCATGGTCGTGGTGCTGGACTGAATCTGCATTGCTTTGTGCAGCCTCAGGCTAGTCATTCCTTTTACTCCCATCTTAATTCCTCATCTGAAAAACTGGGATAAAGGGAATGACTTTTAATTAGTAGAAGCCATGACTTTGTAAACAGTCATGATGGGTTTGTATGCTGGGGTGATGAGGGGCCATGGAAGTACTGAGCCAGAGTGAGCAAACCAGAAAGGTTGAGCTGTTAAATAATACATTGCAGTAAAAGTGGGGTTTACTCCTCTCCCTCCCCCGCAACTAGGAGAATATCTAAAAGGACAGTAAAGCGATGGCAATCAGCTCGCCACGTCACAGCCCATCACAGACCTCCTTCTCTCCCGCACTGTGACTGTGCACCCACTGAATGAATAGGCAAACCTGGCCTTATTTCAGCTTGGGACACAGTCTGTCAGTCACTTCTGACAACAAGCATTTGGTGCCCATTTTTAGCAGGATTTTAACAGATCAGTCTTTATCTGGTGGTTCAAAGAAGCAATTCCATCTGAGTACAGCTTGGTACTTGCAAACACTGTGCTTGATCTTTAAACGTATCATCGTTCTGAGTCACTGGCTGCTTCTGTTTAATGTAGGTGATCTGATTCACCAAAGTCAGTCATATTATTAACTGGGGAAAATTAAGTTCCTATTTCTATGAAATCATAAATGTTATCTGAGACAGTGACATTTACAATTCACTGAAAAATATGATTTGTTTTATATGCAGTTGTTGAGCTGCCAAGGAGCTTTTTTATTTCTAGCAATTTAAGTTTCTGTGTAAAGTAGATGATTTAAGACAGGCAGAAGATGCCTTTTCCTCACTGATCCATTATGTCTGCCTTTTCCCTTTACTCTTGGTCTTCAGCAGGCAGAGAAGCAGCTTGGGTTAGAAATCACTGGCTATATGTATATAGCTCATTTTTCTTTGTAATATAAGGAACGGAGAAGAAAACCTTATAGAACATAAAGTCATTAAAAAAAACCCACCAAAACCAGCCAATTCTATCATGATGGATATACACTTACGCAATTAAATAAAAATACCCTTGCAATACCAAAGAGCAGAACACATTTCATTTTTATCTGCAGTGTCACTCTCCTAATGGCTTCTGCCACAAAACCTAAACAAAACAAATCTGTGAAGCAGACGAAGTCTCGGGTCTCAGGGATGCCGAGTTCTGCCAGGTGGATCAGAAAAGTAGGTCAGTGGGTCATTAATGCAAACCTGATGGGAAATAAACCCCAACCTGCTGAAAAGGAAGAGGATTAGCACATTCGTCCGTTTGACACACTCCATGCTTATCGTTTTCTCTAACCAGGCATTGCAGTGCCATCACTGAGAGCCAAAAGGCAGATCTGAGGACATCTCAGGGACTGAAATACCATCACCCTGGCATATTGTGGAGACCTCACAAATAGCATTACATAGATGGTGGGGTTTTCACCCTTGAAGAGCAACATATATTACAATTTCTGTGTGCCCAAGTACACTGCAAATCATTTTCAGAAACCTATACAGCCTTATTTCTATTACTGAACCAATCACTTAACCCTTAAATTGTTTGCCATCTTTCTATGTCCTCCAAAAAGCCCAAATTATTTTTGGCATTTCATTTTCCAGGAAGATGTGATAGATGTAGTGATGGGAATTTCCACCTGTAGCCTTGTACCTTTTGCAGCTTTCCTCTTATATGTGGTGATGTGGGGAGGAAAGTCAAGTCCTGCTCCCTTGGGCACTGGGGGAAGATACCATCCCGAGCTCCCCAGTGTCCTATAGGCACCTTTTGTGGCAGTGGAGAGCCCCCAGTGGCAACCTTCACTTTCTGGATTTATGAATCTTTTTCTTTTTTGCTTAGTTTACCCCTTTTGGCATAGACCTGCTTAGGATTTTTTTGTTGCTGTTGTAAGACTAAGTCAAACAAATATGGTTTTTTACACATTTTTCTCTTCTTATCAAGGAATCAAGCACTTGGGTGGTTTTGTTCCATTGTTAACTTAATCGGTGTTTCTTGTTTTGTACTGTTTTAGTTTGGCACCAATTTTTTCCATCTCTCTTATTTATTTTTTTTTCTGCATCAAAGTTTTGGATTTCCCCCCTTGAAAAACCCCTTTCAGGGAATCCAGAGCCAGCAGTTAAGAAATCTGCTGCAGCTTGGAAATCCTTCATGATGCATTAGTTCTAGGAAACATCTGACAAACAAAATAATCCATTGGTGGGTAGAAGCATTAAGAAAATACATTTAAGGAAGTCCAGAAATTTGGAGTTAAGATTTCTTATTTCTTTTCCATAAAATAATTTCCTTGCACTTGTTCAGCTTGCCTTTTGGCTGACTTTGTATCTTTTCTGGACCACTTAGAAGATGTGAATGCAAACGTGAAATCACAAAAGAAATGCAAGACAGACATATCCCATATTATACCCTGCCTGGTTTAGCTCAAACTTTTCTGAAATGACAAGTAAGATAATCAACCAAATGGCGCATGCAGCAACAGCAGATAACTGTGCACTTTAAAGCAGTGCAGCACATGTCTACTCAATACCAAGGTGGTTTCGGGTGCCTTCAAGTTTTACGGACCCAAATGTCTTATCCTGGCCAAGACACCTTGTTATCATTTGAAGGGTGAAATAATTCAGCTGTCTCAGACAGTAGGACTACAGCAGGAGGAGGAATGGATGACGAGCATCCTGGTGTACAATAAACTAGTGGATATTTACAGGTTGATTTCCCATTTAAGCCCATTTAAATCCAAGTGATTTCAGCAATTGCTTATAATTATGATTTCAGTCATTAACAGAGAACAGCTAATCCTTGATTGCCACTTGTTTTAAATTTGTACTTCTAGAACATTTCCTCATGCAAAGGCCTGTGCTCAATAATTGATGTGAATTTATATTTATTTTTGCAAGACTAGAAGGTAAACAAAATCCAAATGAATCTATCTGTAGAGTTGTGGCTTACAAGCATTTCTTCAGATCCTTAATTTGTAAGTTGCTTAATTTTGAAATGCCAGACAAAGCATCTCTTATTTATTATATGATGTTCCCTTTTTACTTGCAATTTGAATGAAAATGGAATCAATTAAAATATGTGAACTCAACCCTTTGTTATTGTTTGAGTCATCTCAGTAATGCTAACTTAGATAAGCTGTGATATGTTCACTTAGACAAAGTGAATGTGCCATAACGCTTTAAGCAGCTAACCAGAGGAGGTAACACTTCTGTTTGCCTAATTAAATTGATTATTTACAGTCACCTGTGATTTTATTATTTTAGAACTAGTAGTTTTCATCCTTTCATATTTTTTTTTCCTGACTAGTTTCTGAGGAGTTTTAGATGAGTACTTGGCTTTCAATTTAAATGATCTAGTCAAATGACCAGAGCTACTTGAAAAAAAATATAAATCAGAAAATGTTCAGTTTTTACTTACAGTAGAAGTTACTTCTGATTAAAAAAAAAAAAGAGATTTGTCACTGTAGTAAACCCTGCTGCCCAATCTTTACTAATTTCCCCTAGTTGCAGGACAACTTTCTCTAAAACTGCAGCTGCAAGCATACACTGCTTTTCACTTTTAATGTGATTTATATTATTACAATATATGATAATGAATTTAGACCTTCCCTTATGTTGTCATGTTTTACATTTTCATTTTAATCAACTATTGTTTTAAAATAAGATTTTATTTCAACTGTAATATTCAGATTTTTAATGGAAAGATTAACAAGCCTTCCTCTAATCAGTAGAGCAAGGTGATTACACCAACAAAACAAATTTAGCAGCATGACTGTTTCCATATATGTCAACTTATTTTATGCAGTAATAACTTGAAAGCATAATTTTATTAATTACCTTTCTAGCAGTTGAAAGTGCTTCAGACGTATTCTGTTGGTGAAGGGACATACTATGAACACAGTCTAATTTCTACTCAAATGCTGTATTCAAGTCCTTGTGTGAATAAATAAAATGAAGCATTTTCTGAGTGTTTTGTTAAACTGAGAGCCAAGGGATGTCCAGCAATATAAAGAGATTAAAGATCACTTCAGAAAGTCTAAGTATTTATTTGATGCCTCCAAGTAACATGAAAATAAAAGCTGGGGGAGCAGTCAAAGAAAAAATTGAAGCTTTGTTTTAACTAATGGGTCACAATACAAAGTAATAGTCATGGAAGAATGACTAGCACTCAGGTGCTGCTGTTGAAGTTGTCATCTTGGCTTTAGAGGTCATCTTGGACCACAGATGCCAATCCACTCTTTCAGTGCCATGCACAGATAGGCAGGGGCTGTGAGGGGTTTTTCCAGTAGGCAAGCTCCAGGTTGTCATCCTGCCCTCAGGATGTACACACAAAAGACCTGTCTTCTCTAGAACACATGAGAGACCAGTCAAGGACATTAAAACTACTGTAAAATAATGGTTTATGTTGTTCCAAGTTATTTTCTTGCATAGAAATGTTTTATTATTTTTTATTATTACCCACCCAGGGACCACCTCTATTGCTTCCCATTTGGGGACCCTTGAGATGGGGTGAAAATGGCCTAGTCCTGATGGAGCCAACAGTGACTTACACCAGCTGAGTACCTGTCCCTCAACTCAGACGCATCCTCTACTGGGGAGCCAGCAAGTATGGGTTATATAGGGTGAATTATCTTTGAAATGGATTTCTAAAACAATGCATTTAACATATGAAAGCCTGGGAATCCGAAATGAAAGTTTTTACATACTTGGCATTCATTTGGAAGTTGGCAGTGATAGCTTTCATCCTACAGAAAACATTTTTTATCTCATGAAAGTTGAAAATAGCTTTGTGTAACACTGGTGCCTCTCACTAAGATGGGGCTTTTCATCCATGACCTACTTTGCTTTCTGCACAATATACCTAATGAGTAATAATGACTTCGGAAAGGGCAGCGCTAGAGAAGAAGTCGAAGTAACGCCTTAAGATGCTGTCTGCGAGAACATCAAACAGAATATTTTTCATTAGGCTGAATAAAAGAAGCTGGGTAAAATACACTTAAGTTTAAGAATTAAACACCGCTCGGCTAATGGGTGAAGGCTCTTTGCACAAAGCGGCTGTCGTGGCCTGGGCCAGTGGTCGTGCTGTGACAGCATGGTGGTGCTGCTGTCAGGCACCCCGGGGGGCTGTGCAGCACACAAGCATTCCTGCCAGCACCCGCAGCACCCACTGGCAGAGCAGTGTGGAACCTGCCACAGGCTGATGTGCTTCGGTGACAAGTAGGGCACCTGTGAGACTATGTGTCCCAGAGCCTTTTGTGTTGGGAGAGATGTGGGAGCGAGGACCAGGGCTGAGCAGGCAGGAGAAGGAACTGGGAGACACAGAAGACAAGAGTATAAAGCTCCATCCTCACTCGCTCTGCCTTTTACTTGCCAGTCACTCATCAGCATGTACCAGTCCCCATCTAAATTTGCCTATCTGCTCAGCTGCTGTCCTCCTTTATTCTCTACCACCCTCCAGCTGAGAGCCAGAGCTGTGACACCCATTTCCCTCTCTCCTCAGCAGTGGAGTTGATGCAGAGGTCTCACTTCTCCAGCCCTCATCAGATCCCTGGGTCTCCTGCCTTTCGCAAACTCCCATCCCCTCTCCCCTGTGGAGGGCAAAACTTTGACCCTTCTCACCCTCCCTGCCCCATTTATCCTCCAGCATCCTACACAATATTTAGTTTCACGCCAGAAAGTCTTTGTTAGACAAAAAAAAGTAAGATTTTACTTCTATTATTATTACTATTATCATTCTCCTTGTACTTTGATTTTGCTGGAGTGGAAAAAATACGCTTCTTTCTTCTTGGGCAACTGAAACTTGGTTAGATTGCAAAAGTAATTTATTTTGTTCTTCTCAGGTGAGCTGAGAATACTCTTGGCAGCAAGAGTATTCCTTGTGAAACTCTGTAGAGGGAAAAGGATTTTATATATCAAAAAATGCATGCAAGTCTGTTTCAGAAATGTGTGTAAGACACAACATTGCATCATTTTTCTTTCTGTCAGAAGATGCCTGAGTTTTCCCAGCAGGCCAACTTTGAATTCTATTTTGCTTCTTTGCCCATGGAGCATGATCAGAAACCTGGGGAGATTTCATGAAAAGCACAAAATGTCTCCCTGAACAATGAGGAGCAAATAAAGCAGGCCAAATGCCAGGCAGCTGAGAGGAAAGATGAGCTGCAGAAGGAAGATGAGTTATGAGTTTGCTGTTGGCAGGAGAAGAGGACACAGAGGGGAGTTGTGGCCTCCTCAGCCTCTGACCCTGCCTTCAGACAGAGCTGCTCACTTCAGGTGCAGCTCAAAGCAAAGGCTGATCTGGAGGATGCAACATACAGGTGACCAGCAGGTCCAAACTTGAGAATAAATTCAATTCTATGCCAACCAGTATAAATGGGTCCTGGAGAAAACTGAAAGCCATGAAAGCCGTGTGAAGCAGAGAACAACAGCTGACTTCTCTTACAATACATCTAGTACTCTAAAAGAGTATTAAGCCACTGATACTCTCAATGTTCACAGCTGCTGCAAGGCCCCTTTATAAAACTGACATGATCTGAAGGGGTGTTTGTTTAAGTGAAACCTATATCCAGTGTTTTAAGTAGGTCAAGTTCAAAGCCTAGTCAATATTTGAAAAATCTATGCAAGTTACAGAGGCAATGAGAAAAATTAGCATGTGAGCCCACTAGAGCTTTTCTTCCCAACTGCATTTTGCATGGGGAAAACGAGGACGGTACACAATGAATTGGTATTTGTGTCCCAAATACCCATGCCTTTCTCTGATTTTCCATAGGAAAAAGAAGAAAGACTTCAGAAACCGTTTTTCTGAGCTCTTACTGGATCATCCTTTTTTTCTAAACTGAGAAATGGAAACTTTGATCTCCCATCATAACTTTGCCAGAAGAATCAAAAGCTAAAAGTGAGTTTTATTTAACCTAATTCCCAAACATTTACCGTACATCCTAATTACAGAATATTGCTGTGACTTGGAAAAAGCTCTATACCAGATACATGCACCACAAAATATAGACTATAGATGACAGGAGCAGTCTTTTTCTTCATTTACAAAATTCTGAAATGGAAGAATGATCTAAGTGATGCGGGGGATGGCAGGGCAGGGAAGGAAGGGGAGGAAGGAAGGGGAGGAGCACAGCTGAGGCCAGCTGAGGCCAGTGACATTTAGGCATAGTTTCCCTTATGTTCCTCTTTAGCCAGTGGACTTCCAGAGAGCAGCTCAGAGCAGATGCTGTGAGTCACTGCATTGGCAGAGCCTCTGGAAGAGGTACATTGTTATTTCAGGATCAGGAGTGCACTTTAAGAAGGACTATCCTGATTGTCCCCACTTACAACACTGGCTTTCATGGCAGAGCAGCTCTTGGCACCCTTCCAGGTGAAACTATGGTGGGTGAAGCACTCCAGGGGAGTGGGCTCCAGGGAGTGGGCTCCAGGGAGCCCAAAGTGCTACAGCCATGTGAGTGTGTGTGCTCAGCATGCAGGACTGACCCGACCTAATCTGACATAAAATGTGTATAGCATGGACACATGGGGCTCAGCACTGACTATTTTGTTCTGCAGACCCGTGTCTGTGGGTCCACACTACACTGTACCCTAGGTGCAGCCTCCGTCTCTGGACGTGCAGGGAGCCTCAGGAGCACCTGGCTCAGGCAGTTGAGTTCAATACCCAAATGTAGCTGGTGAAAACATCCCTCGGTGCAACTTGCAGCTGCAGCTGCTCCAAAAGCCAACATCATCACTGTGATGCCTACCAGGATGCTCTCAGAAGGACATGCTGCTGCAGGGACATATCCCAGCATGAAAGCTGTGACTGCATGTGAGCTCTGCCATGTTCGTCAGGAGCCCCAAATTCTTTCGTGCCTTGGTCACCATTTAAACTCTCTTTAGGACAATTTGCTGGAAATTAATTTACGGAGTCAGTGCAAGAACTAGTGGGTTAATCTCCTGATCGTAGCCAAGCATGTTTCCATGATTCATCCAGGTGCAAAACTCTTGCTGAGAGGGCTTGACCAAGGGCTTTAGTCAGGAAGGGTTTCTGAAGCAGGTTCTTGATTTTCAGACCAGCTGATGGAGAGGAAGATGAAAAGGGAGCAAGATACCAGATGGAAACACACAACAGTTATTGTTTGGGTGGTGTTTTGAAAAGCTACATGAAGTCTGAATTCTGTGAGCCTAAATGACAAAATTCTGTGAGGCTAAATGACAAAATCCCACTGATGCTTGTGGGGCCAGTATCTGATCCTTGTGGGTCTGGGATTGGTAGCCTGGAGCTTTTCATCTGTGTTTGGTCCAAGTCAATCTGTGAACTGAAAACTAAAACCAGACTGCAGTCGAATTCTACATTTCCGTAAGCAGAGAGTCAATAAAATTAACATAAAAGTCAAACAATATTTATTTATTTCAGATTTCCTTTATTCTTACAAGAACATAATAGGGCTTGGCTATGTACTTCTGTGTTCATTTGTAATTCTAACTGTGATACCAACTTCATACTTGAGTATAGCCAAGAAAAGGAACCAACCACAAATTGGAACAGCAGTTTTAAGCTAATGCTATTGGTTATGTTTCTAAAAATACTGCAGATTGAGACATGTTAAATAGTATTTTGTTAAGTTAAGCACTTGCAACTCTAAAGAGAGAGCAATACAGTCATTCAAAACCACAGTGTCAGTACAGTTAAATAATTGCACTATTTTGAAAAGGTCACTGTAGTTTTCCATACACAAATACGCGCGAGTTCTGTAAGAGAAGAAGTGCATGCTAACAAATTAGCTGCCTCATACTAATTCCTAGGCAACAATGATGTGCCTCAGTTTTACACTTCACTAAGGATAAACAACGTGGCAAAACATTAAAAGCTATGCAGACATGGTTTGGGGATCTCATCTATGATATCCTTTTGAAAAAAAAATATTTTTCTTACCTAATGCCCTCACAAGAGTAAATTTCTCATTACATTTCTGCCAACTGGAGAGTGCCACTCAAGTGAGAAGAAATAATGAGCAACATTACAGCAACCAGAGAAAGGAATATATGAGAAATGCAAAATATTTCCCACTTACTTCTGTTGCTTGCATATACACCTTCCAGGGAGAAGAGAGACAAGGTAGCAAGGATGTTCTTCTACATACATCTATCCTGACCCCCACAGCCAAGATGTAGAGCCTTGTTTATATATACAGCTGCCTGTTGCTTCTAGGCTGCTCTGGGATGGTGATGGTAACAACCTGTCTCTTCACTGCTTGTTAAATGAAAAATAGGGACTGAAGACAAGAACCCTTTGGCCTCATAAGCATGAGTGCTTGCGTGGTCTGCCTGCTTCTCTGGAGGTGGTGGTGGCCTCTGAGCTATCCTTACCTTTGGAGAGCCTATAGATCAGCACCAAAAACCTCAGGGCCATGAATTGCAAGCAGGGCATCATCTCTTATGCTGTTTTCCCTGGCAGGTAAAACCTCTGCATCCATTTTTGTACTTGAAATAAGTCTACAGATCACTTGGTCTTTCCCATGCCGTAGAGAAGGACTGTCCTACCTGCTTGCAGAGATACACTCCCAGTGACTCAGCTGAAAACACTTCTATGACTGATCCACTTAGGCTCTGAAACTTTGGGTAGGTGCTGTATTAGATGTGAATTTGACACTGTTGAAGCTGTATCCATACAGTATGAGCAGTGTGTACCTTTCTTTGACAATTCCTCAACTCTTAATGTCATTACTAAATACAAATATTTGGTCAAGGTTTACTGAAACATCCCTTGGGTCTGGAGAAACTTTCACATTTGTCTGAGTTTTATCCTCAGGCTGAAATGCATTATCTCAGGCAGTTTTGACCAAAGAATGACCCAAGAAATGAGTCAGATCACGACTTTGCTTGAGTTTTCAGCAGTTCAGAGAAGAACTTAAAAGACAGGGAGTCTGAAAGGCACATTAAGAACTATCAGATGGACTCAGATTGGCAAAGTCAGATCAAATTCAACTGCTGCTGTAAGATTATGATTTCAAAACTTAGAGGCGGGAAAAGAGGACATTAAAATGGAGTTGAACAGCCACATAAAAACCCAAATCAGGATTTTTTTTCCCACTTAGCAGATGCTTTTTTTTTGTTTTTTTATTGCAGTCAGTTTGACAGTGTACCAGTGCAGAACTAATGCTGTCAGAGCCAACTACGTGTACTGCAGCATACAACAAAGTAAGGCACTACTGTGAGAAAGTTTGCCTCGAGGCTGTATTTCTCATAGACATTAAGGCCATAAGATGGAAACAAAAATCTGTGAAACAAGCATTAAAGAGATACATTCACACAAGGAAAAGAATTAAACTGAGGGCAACATTTTCAGTGCAGAAGAGGGAGAATACCAAATGTACTGCACTGAATCAAGTTTCTGGTGATGATTAGCTTTACCTACAGTCTGAGTTAGCTCTGAAAGTTTCCGGTGAGTTCATTTTCTAAAGCTACCCTTTTCTCCCCATTGTGGGGCAGAGCTAAGAGCTTCTTGATTTTCTCTTCCCTCCCTTCCCTTCTTGCCCTTCCCCTCACATCCATAGGAAAGCTGTTTTAATCACTTTGGCTGCTTGCAGAACAGCTTATTTATCGTGGTGACACTGTGCTTTTAGGAACATAGGATGAAGTCCCTGCCCCGAGGAGCTGCCAGGGTGTGGAAACGCTATATGGGTAATCACTGGGGAGATAAGGAAAGCTGTGTGAATGTGCACCAAGAGGAGGGGAGGAAAGGTCCCCAGGGCCCAGCTAATAAAGCTGTACATTGGAGGACAGATGTTTATTTCTCTCCTTTTCTCTCACATGCACACAAACATGCTCATTTAATGATCGCAGGCAAACATAAGCATAGTCTTTTTTGTAGGAGCAAATAGAAAGAAGAGGCTGATTATGAGGATGATATTGCTATACCTATAGCAAAGCAATACCTATAGCTATACCTATAGCTATAGCAAAGGGAATACTGAAAGCTGCTGGAAAAATAAATTGCTTTTTTTTGCATCAAAGTTCCCTTATATTAAAAATGTCTCACTGTGCGAATTCCTCTGTGGAAAGAAAGCAAGAAGGACTGAGTTTGGAGTTAGCTCTGGTAACCTGGTAAAGAACTGAGGCTTTCCAGAATTCCAGTGCTGAGGCAGATGGCAGAGCGAGAAGAATACATTTTAAAAAACAACAACAACAAAACTTGAAAAAAAACAAGCAAAGTGGACTTCCACTTTCAACCTAACACATTTCAGTTACTGAAATTATTTAATATTGGACATAAATTTATTTAACCTTCTTACTTTGACCAGAAGCTACTACATACCAAAAGATTTACTGTGTACAGTATTCCTTCTGCAACGAGTTTTTGTCCATTAGTATGGAATATGAGAAGCTGTTCTCGTTTGAGTGAGAACAGCACTAATTCTGGTCAGTCATTTTCCTTGCCAGCTCAGATCTTCTCACTCCCTGCACTGTCTGAGGTCAGCAGCTGCAGGCACGGGCAGGGGCTGCTCCCAGCACTGAGAACACCCTCTGAGCAGAGTCAGTCCCGAGGGCTGGGGCGCAGAGGGGCGGCCAGGACAGGGGACCCCAAACTGACCAGCGAGGGATCCCAGCCCAGGGACAGGATATTCGGTATAAAAGTGAAGGATCAGGAGGGTCTCATCTCACTTTGCTCGTCTCAGCTCTTCTTCTGGCTTCTTCCTCACTTCTTCAGTACCTGGCATTTGAGGAGGACCTGGCATTTGAGGAGGACTCTGTCCCTTCTGCCTTCTATCCTGATCTGTGTGTTCCTGAATCCGGTACCAGAATCCAGCCCCTGAACACAGCTCCCATCTGCTGCTGGGCCCAGGCTGGGATTCCCCCAGTGCCTGCTCCACAGCATCAGTGGTCACGGTGATGGAATTGCCATTGAGGGGGTTAGTTCCATACTGGTTCGGTATCTATTTGTATATATTCCATTTTTACTATTATTATTTACTATTATTATTCTCATTGTCATTCAAACTGCTCCAGTTTCCTTTTCCAATGGCTGAGTCTCTCTCCCTCATTCCCTTTCTCTTCCCCTATGGGGAGGGAGGGAGGTTAACCAAGACTGTCTGTTATAGGCCTAGTGGGCTGCCCTGACCCTAAACTAAGACAGGAGCTTTCCTTGCTCCCTTATCACTGGGAAATCCACTGGAAAAGAATAATTCTTCAGGTTTAACCCTCCACAGAACAAGTGAGATCAGACTCTATGTCCATATTTTGAGGCTGTAGTTACCGAGCAGAATTAATTGCATTAGTCTTCTAAAGACCTCATCATTCCCAACCTTGAATTCACACTTTAATGATGGATTATGATGTGAAGTCTTCTGATCTTAAATAGCACCGTAGTTAAAAAAAGGAATTCTTCCTATTATCACTCTACCTGTCAGAGAATAACTAGATGCTCAAGACAGTTCCACTGGGGAGAAAAAATAGGGGAGGCGATGCTAGAAATAAATTATTTGTATGGGTCTCCCTTTGACTTCTCAATTTAGATCCCTAATAATGAAAGAGATGTTGGGTTTCTGTGCTCATACAATCTTGAGCAACTTAACACCTCCTTAGGAAGCAGAGCTGAATATCAAGGGTTAATACCAACTGCATGGGGCCAAGACACAAGCCAGATCATGAGACTGCTCATCTGTGGCTGGGACCCCAGCTAGGAGGATTTTTCTTGTGGTGGCAGGCTGGGACCAGCATCAGGCTGACATCCAACTGGTGGGATCCCCTCTTCGCATCAGCCTCCACTGGGCCCTTTCCCTTATCCTGCTTCCAAGCAGACAGCAAAGCCACTGTGTGCTGCAGAAACTGGTGGGGCAGATCCATATTGATTGCTCCCAGATTTTTGCCTGGGAGGAAGATGTTTTCTATCATCATACAATAATTCTGTCCTTTTTAAATTCCAGTTCTTGGAGCATAACGCGCTTCCAGCTCAGACCCTTCCTCTGTGGCCATTTTTGGAGCCATTTTAGAAGCCCTGCCAGGATGGATGGATATTAGACCACAGTGCGGTGCAGTATGCTTAAAATTCAGCATGTGAATGGCTTTATGTGGGCAAGTGCTTTGCTAAATCAGAGTACATTTGCATGGCTCTCACATTCAAGGCAAGATGAGCCCCACAGAGCTCCAAGCGAAGCCCCAGAAGGAAAGGGCTTTGCTGACAAGGCAGAGATTCCTCCTGGCCCTGGTGGCCTTGCAGGACTGTTAAACAGTCTTTTTTTGGTTTTCCCCAAGGAAATTCCATGTAGCCTTTTCAGCCAGCTGGCAATTCACCTTAGACCATGAGGAATGGGAAGGGAAGAAGGTGCAGGGCAGTCATTCTACCCACACCCAGCCAAAGGATAGACAGGAGATGGCTGCAGAGAGCAGATTGGTGCTCCAGTATGATGCCAGGTCACCTGCATGCCACCTGGGAAGGAGAGCCCTGCAAGATGGGTGTCCCAGCAGTCTCTTGTCTTCATGACTGCCTACTGCTCTGCACTGCTTAGCAGGTCTCATCAGCTATTTGCAGGCTGAAGATCCTTTTGCTTATTAGCTGCTAATTTGCTTCTCTAGAGGGATATTTCAGGCTTGGGATACAGTCAAGACAAGACCCAATTTGCTGGATATTATGATTTAAGATCAAGAATATCCAGAGCATAGAAGAACAGACAATGGTCAGGGATGCAGTGAATGAAGAATGCTTGGAGATTACTTTCAGAGAGATATCCCAACATCTCACAGCATCAATGTTCATTTTGTGGGTTTGGTTTTTTTTTTCTTTTTTTTCTATGGATTATTGGAGCAGGTAAGAGGTTCACCTGATCTCAAAACTATACAGAAACAGAGTCAAAAAACAAAGTTCCAGTGGCATTTTATTCTGTAACTGCAAGAAAAGTGTCCTGAGGAAAATGAAGATGTGTGGAAATTTCATCTCACTATTGACAGGGGAAGCCTCTGAGGCATTTCAGGTGCTTTAGTTTTCAGTTAACTCAAGCAGGGAAAGTTGACAATAAAACTGTAGCTTGGAAATGTTAAGAGTGCCAAACTCCCCACAAAACTGAACAGGAGGCAAATCAGTGCATCAGGACATACAGGGAGCTCCCATGAACTTGCTGTTCCTGCTGCAATGCTTATTCTAAGCAGGTGAAGGAGATACACAAGCATTCCTTGAAACTGTGAACTTGAGAGGTGAAATTTGTGCCTAATTTAATCTCTTCTATCAGTAATCTTCATAAAGCTGTGTCTTTTGGCTCCATCTGTGACATTTCTCAGCATAAACAGTGAAGATGGTAATTTGGTGAATACACAGCTTACAGTCCACTGAGAACCAATGAAAGGGAGATCTTTGGTATTCACAGGCACCTACCTCTCTCTGTTGACTCGACAGGGCACTTGCATAGTTCAGGGGTGCTTCACTAGGCATGTAAAATAAAGTGGTGAATTAAGGTGCCTCTGACAGGCATTGAACTCTTCCCCAAAAGACAATCCATTCAGTTTAGGAAGGAGGACAAAGGGTACAAAACAATTCCTGCCTGTATTTATGGAACAAGTTAGCTGAAAACAGGTACAGGTGTTTAATGGATACAATGCAAAAACAGGTCCAGAAGGTAGGTAATATTTTTTCCGTTCCTAACACTATACTTAGAAATTGAATGCAAATCTGAAAGAAATAGGGTAGTTGCAAATACACTTTCTAGATCAGTGTTCTCCATACTTTTGAATGTGCTGTGTAAAATTTGTCCGTTGCCTTTCCTGCTGATGTAGAAACAGCCCTGGAGAACCTCGAAGGAACACCTTGCCCCAGTCCATGGGCAAAGAGCATTTGATGGAAGTTTCCATTGAAGAGTCCAGAATTAGAACTTGCAAATGTGAAAAATAACCTAAGAAGCCTCAGAAAAGGCCAAAATTATTGTAAGGAAGCAGAAAATGATAAAGTACTTGCCCACTCTGCCAGGAAAACCAGCTGTAAACAGCTCGCAGCTCTGGACAGAGCTCTGCTTAGCAAAACCGGGATGCTAACACCCCCCAAGTAACACATGAAATTATGTTTAAAAAAAAAAACGTTAAGGGCTAACATAGATACTTAAAAATCTAAGACAAGTGTCCTGTGGATATTAACACTTGTGAAATCCACTGGTCCCTTGTAAAAAACAAACAAACAAGCATAGATTATTTTTCTTCAGTTGTCTGGGAATACACATAGTTATTCTAAGCTACTTTTTTCATTCCCTTGAGCTAATTTTACTAGTGGATATTACAGTCCAAAAGACTTGTGTTCATGTCAAGTTCATTATCAGTCGATGTGTCTGATACATTGTTTAGCAATTTAATGGTATGAGTTCAAGCATTTTGCAGCGAAGCAGAGGTTCAGACATGAAACCTGAGGTCTGTATCACATCAGCCCAGGGGACCGGTGGAAGTGGCGTAAGAATAAAGCACTAAGTAAAACAAGGCAGACTCAAACACAGATCCATATTTTATGTAGTAGAACTAGAAGATGTTGCCAGCAAAATACACATGACCACAAGCTGATGGTTTATTCAACAGAAAACCGACAATCCAAATGCCTACAGTGTCAGAAATTCATGTCAGAGGAAGTGAGATATGCAAGCATAGAAAGAAACAGATAAGGCAAATCAAGAGTAATCATGTTTGGGGTCAAAGGAAGAGGGAACAAGAGCCCAGGTGCAACTGAGGGATGGAAACTAATGCTTGAAAAGAGAAATGTGGCTGTTTGGAGAAGTTGTCCAGCCTCCTGGGACACACAGCAATGGACAAGACTTCTCCTCCTGGACAGGATCTCTTCAGAGGGCATTGGGTCTGCTCCTTCACCCAGAAGCTCACATGAGCCCTGTTGAGGCAGACAAAAGACAGAGCCCTGGATTGACTGACTTCAGTCGCTCTGAAGGGAGACCCAAAGGTTCATCTGTCTATGGAAATCACCTCAAAAGTTAATTGAATGCTGTCAGTGATGTCAGTGAGTAACCTCTCTGAGAGCTTGGTGGGTGATGGGATATGGACAATATGGTGTTGGGACCAGTAACTCCAGGAGGCACCAGTTTGAAGATGAGAAGGGAAGGGCACAAGATGCCCAGTATGTGCATCTACCATGGTACCCTCCAGCATGGCTGTGGTGCAGTGGAGCTGGGGTTCCCCATGAAGCTCAGGACAGAGCCTGGCAGCCGGTGCCTGTCCCACCTCCAGCCAGGAGCAGGGCAGCTGAAGGGCACTTGGGCAACCCTAGCCCCAGGCATTGGGAACCTCCCTGGGGACAGCTGAGGCCCTGGCTCAGTAGGGCCCATGGCAGGGCACGGCTGTGGTATTGCTGCATGGTTTGATGGGCCTGGGAGGCTGACATGGCATCCTGGGCTGTGGGCAGAGTGGAGGGACCCCTTGGAAGATGGGCAGGACCAGGATGCCCTGGAGGTGCCCACAGCACCTGGCACAGTGTGTTCCAAGAGACCTCTTCAGTGGACCTAAGTGACTTCTTTCTCCTTCCCACGTACCATTATGCTGCTGTATGTAACATTATGCCAGGGAAGGCTCAGTCTAGCCAAATTTTTATTTACTCTTTATTTGTCATGGGAGCAGATGGGTTGAACAAAATGTGGAGGGGACCTCAAGGTTCCTGGTCCCCACCCTCCCCAGAACTGGTTTTGCCTGGCGCTACCGTTCGAGGCGTACCATACTAAGGCAGGAACTTGTCCGTGCTTCCAGACACTTGAAACCTTTAGGAGACTATTCATTTCTTGTGAGTTTCCCAATAAGATAAAATACCAAGGACAAGTCAAACAAAAAGCATGAACTATTTTATTTCTCCCCCCTTTCTATTACTAAAAGAGCATGAGAAGCACTTGAGGGCAGTTTGCGGAGTGCATCTACCATCCAATATGACAAGTAGGTTAATTGGAATGAAGGAAAATGTGACCCTTGACTACAACTGCCCCTCAAGGGTATTGAGTTTAATGTTGTTGTTATTGTGTTCTGCAACATTGTGAGGCAAAACACAGTGACAGGCTCTTCTCAGCACAGGAGTTGTTCTTAACAAATGGAGCTGCACCGAGTGACTTGGATTAAATTTGACTAAATCTCGCCCCAAGAAATCTTTCCCTAGAAAATCCTGTAGCACTCACAAATATTTTTGGAGTGACAGTGCTGGGTGTCCAGCTCAGCGGAAAGTTATAAGGGCTATAAGGGAGTAATATGATATACATCTTGCAGGCAGGAGAACGTGCGATCACCTGCCATTTCTGTCGTTGGCTGTGAGTGCTAAGGAATCAACTTTGGGACTTGGTGGGGGAAAATAGTTTCTTTCTTTTTCTTTTCTTTCCTTTTTTTTTTTTTTTTTCAAAGAGGGAGAAGGCGTTGCAAGAAAATGAGTGCAAATTAATGTTAAAGAATGGTGATTTTTAGTCTAATTCACTTGTTCTGCTCTGTTGAATGCAAGACAGTCTCTATGGAAATTCAGACAGTAAGAGTTGGGGCCACACACATTCAAATTTGAGTTGACCTCCTTACAGTTCAGTGTTAAAAGCTGTAACTAAAATGTCTAGAGCTTCTCCTCGTAAATTGACCCTTTGGTTTCTATGGGACTGCTCCATGGAATCAGGGTTTGAAGTAAGAAATGAATTGTACTCACAGCACTGGGATGCCTATCTGGGAAGCTTGTGGAGATGCCCACAAGCATGGGGAAGATTTCACTCCTTGGATGATATCCCTGCAGGCTGATGCCTCTTTCCCCTGCCTCTTGTCCCCATGCAGTGCTGACCAGAGGAGAGCTGTGCTGGCAGAGGAGTATGGAGGGTGCTGGGATCCCACTCCTGTTACCCCAGTGAGACTGAGTGAGACTCACGTGGTCTTGCCACTGAGGCCTGCTCTTGGCTGTGCATTGAAGACTACCAAGAACCAGGTCTCAGCTCTGGCAGGAGCTCCTGCCTGGAAATGCCTTCCTGGGGCAAAGGGTCTGGGCTAGGGCACAGTTGTGGACAAAAAGGCCACGTGCAAGGTCACAATACTCCCAGAAAAATCCCAAACTGTGAGAAACAATACAAAGGGCAGTGTTAGCAAGGAGAAGAGAGAAAAATGTGGTCTGAGGAGATCCTGAAATCGTCTGGGATGCATATACCAGCTAGACCTGGAAGTGCTAGGGGGATTTTTTTTTCTAGGCAGTCTATTTTTAGTGGGGGGATGTGAACAGTAGTAGGATATAAAACTAAAGAAATAAAATCTGAGGAGTAACCTGCGGGCAAGGCTGAAATATATGTTTGTAAATAGAAATTAATTTACCTTTTTTCTGTATTGTACCTGCTACAATAATCCTTAACTGAAACTGGAAAAAAAGATTAGTCACCTCTGCATAGGAGGTACCAGGAAAAAAAGGCAGAAAGAAATTCTTTTTCAAATAGGCAGACCCTTGAAGACCCAAGAACTGGACTTTAAAAGAGAAACATTGTTTTTGTTCCCTCTCCTTGTCACAAAACAGGATTGGCTCAAACCACAACTTTTTATACATCCATTTGCATACTAGCTCTATTATTTCTCCTTATATGGAATCTGTTCCATAAGTTCAGTCACACACGTGTCACTGGCCTCACTGGAAGCACCCTGCCTTGGACTATCTCAACAATAAGCAATAAACCCCTAAATGTTCCTTAGACCCCAATCTGTTCTCTGGCAGCAGAGAAAGGTTTTAAATGTCTTCAAAAGATGACTTATTAAATGAGATGAAAGTAGTTTTCAAGTTGTTGTAGAGGTTGACCTGTGACCTGGAGAACAGGAATTTGAATATTTTGAATTATATGAACAATGTTGACATCCTTTTGGGGTTTCTTTTGCATTCACAAACCACTCTGCTGAAGGGGGCAATTGCAAGGGAATATTAGCAAAAGCACCAAGGCACTTATTGCCCCTTAAAATCTTACTGGAGATGTCTGCCTTACACCAGTGTAGGCTTTAGGGAAGCAGACCAGAGGTGGTTATTTTTGACACATCCATAGAGGACGGTGAGTTTAAAAGCACAGTTTGATAAGCTGTTTCTGTTGCTGGTGTAGGTTACCTGTTCCTCCCTGCTGTAGCTCTTTGCTATTCCTTTATTGGCTGTTGGTCACGCCTGAGGTACCTCAGCTCCGCCAGTCACTCTCTGTGTGAGTGATCTGTTGAATGATCCTTTTCAACTTTAACTAAAACAAAACCAGAAAAAAAATCTCAAACAAATTCTTTATAGTAGAAGTAGGCTTTTAAACCAGGGATTAATGACATCAGAGGAATGATTAAACCAAAACTAATTTGGCAGCAGTATCAGATGGTGACTAGAGTAAAATAATGACTGAACCTGGATCACCACTCCATTTGTCTGTCTAGGATCCTACATATTGTGGGTATTACTAGTGAACTAGATCTTGAACCAGTTTCTGATTGTGCTTTAGCATCGGTTTGCAAATACATCTTTGGGAGCTTTCCTACCTTGCTGTTCCAAGAAGTAATTTTTTTGGTTTAATATTTGCAGCCTACAAAGTGACTGGAAAAAAAAATAGGGCAAAATAAACAGACTTTTTGCTAGTACATGAAGAAAGCAGAAAGGAAAGAAACATTGTGGTTCTTAGATAGACCTGAAAGTAATAGTGTTATACAGATAAAGAAATACTTGGAAACACATTAGCACTGTGATATTCCAGCTGGGATGTGGAAATAACTTGTCTTGTTGGTGCTCATTTTCAGACAACAGAAATGAAATCATGTCTCCAGCACGGAAAGGTCAGCCAACAAGATTATGCTAAATTCATCAAACTGTGCTCCCCACTGAGTAGCTATCACTGGTGTGCACTGAAGTAACATAGGGGCTGATGGTGTTTTCACCCAAACAGCACAATGCAGCCAGAATAGAAGCAGAAAAAATGCATTGATCTTTTAATTTCCTGTGTACTGAGAAGTAGGATTCCCTAGATGAAACTTAGCACATATCTTTCTTTCGTCCTCCATCTTTTATCTGGGAAAAAAATCATCTAATGGCTTTAGAGAGAAACCACTGTTCCAGCCAGCATCACCTGGCAGTAACAAGATGCATGGAAGTTCTCCAAGATTTCAGTTCAATTTTTTTATGGAGCAATAAAATGTAAGTCCAACTTGACTCTTCTCCTTAAACCAAGAAGAAAAAAAATCATTTGGTAGAAAACTGTGCAAGGAGATCCTCACACGTTTTGAAACTGGTTCAAAGCTACAACCGTAATTGTCACAGCATCCACAGATTAGATGACATTTACAACAGTTTTTAATTAAATTTGCTTATTTTAGATATTTATCAGCCAGAATCCATTGGCACACTTTCTTCTAGCTTTTTTAAAGGTTAAATGAGCAATATGTGTAATGAGGTCTTTAAGGGAATACAAATTGTGTCAGCCTCGAATTATCCTGAAAGCCAGTACGATGCTGGAGGATTTGTGGAGCACTGGCAGAGGGGAAGGTGCCTCCTGCTCACTTTGCTGACACCAGAGTGCAGTGTCCGACCTTCACACTGTCTGTTACTGCCCAGGTTGGAGCTTGTGGTGTGATCACAGCTCAGAGTTATTTGGCTCCAGGATAATAATATGTTCACAGCTCCAGCCTCTCATGAATGCCACTTGTACCGCTACTTCCAGGAGTCTTCAAGATGCCATGAGTTAGTGGCTGGGGAGGATTTTCTTAATGATGCTTCAGGAGGCACCGAGCTGGTAAAAGATCTTCTGAAGTGGGGCAGAGTGGCAGTAACGAAAGAGTAGTGCAAGCTCAGATAGCTGAGGAGATACTTTGCATCTCTGGAATAGCTGAAACGCTTTGCTGAAGTTGAGTTTAGGGCAAGGAGAGCAAGGAAAGTAATCTGCTGAACACCAATCCCCTTCTTCCTTTACATCATGAGTGTGCTCTGCGTACCCACCCACTGTGTCACTCAGAGTGGCACCACTGCAGCTTTTAAAAAGTATATGGTGAAGCGTGTCTTGGAAAGAACATTATCACAAGCAGCACAGAGCGTAATAAAATGCACTACTCTGAAAAGGGCAATTACAGTGAAACTACATCTGAGAGTTACAGATGGACGCAATATGTAGTTGAATGACTAACAAGGAAACAGTAGATGGCCTCCTAACGGCACATGGACCATATGGTATAGCAAAACTTGGGGAGTCATTCTCATCAATGTGGCAGTTTTATAAACGCCAAGGTAAAAAAACACAGAAGCTCTCTTGAAAATCCCACCGAGTATCTCATCTTAAGCGGACAGATTTGTTCAAAGCTAGCCTTATGGGTTCAGATATCACAGCACCGAGTATGATGAGAATATGAAAGGACAGAACAGAAGACTGGTGAAAGCCCACACAAGATGATAGAACTCTGTAAAGTTCAGCATCACTGAATTCACTAAATCCATCATTAGCATCGATGAGATGTTGGTCAAGTTATTTTCACATTAGTTTTTACTTTTTCACACAATTTGGTGATAGTAAGTTGTACTTAATAACACAGAATACTTATCTTACGTGATAGAAAGAATCAGCCCTGATTCTTTCCATATTGCAGTTGTGCAGGAATGGCCATCACCACAGATAACTCAACTGAAAACAAATACTCAGGTAATCTGTACTGTCAGATGCTTGGAAAGATAGAACTGACTGTGGGGGAATGAGTGTCAAAGAATGACTGGGGAAAAGTGGCTCAGTGGTGAACTTCCCTTTGCATTACCCATCCACAGGTAAATTATTGTTATTTCACAGAGTTTCTCAGAACTGGTAGTTGATTTGAGTCCTCCGGCACAAAACATCTAAAAGGATGCTGTGTTGCCAGTCTGATTGAGATACCTCTACTTGGGCATGCAAGCTAATTACATTTGGTCCTGACCATATGTCTGCCACAGTCTTTAAGTGTTGCTGTCTGATGGCAGAGTTCTCAGGTTGCATTGATAGCTTCTTGTCAAAAGCTGTGGCTAAAAGATAAAAAACCGTACCCTCCTGGTGGGTTCAGCAACAGTGCCAGGCATTTACTCTTTGCTCAGTTTGTCACTTGTCTTTGGCAGTGTCAAAACCACTGCTCTAAAGTCTGAGGTCCTGAGCTCATTGTGCTTGTCTTATTTGATCCTGATTATCTTAAACAATCTGACAAGACACTGGGAAATTGAAACATGACATTTATTATTCTGCAGAATGAAGGATTTTTTTTGTTCTAGCATATTTTTGGCAAAATGCAGTAAGAGAGTCACATTTAAGGATATAGCAGACAGCTCTTAAGCAATATGCTAACTTATTTCTTTCTGTCCAAACCGTAAGCTATATGACAGCTGCCTCGCTAATGAGAAAAATGCAGTAATCATTACTTATATGTAGTGGTTGGCACAGTTGTTTGAATTTCTGGTGAGCATAACTCTCTGATCTGTTTTTCTTGTGGTAGTTTACATACAGTTTCTAAAGTTTGCATTGTTAGTCATACCTATATTTAGAACTTTCATTAGTGATGACTCAAGACAAGCAGAAAAAAAATAAATAAAGAAAGAGAAAAGATATGACTGTAAAACTCAGCAGAAGAGAGAAAAAAATTGTACCCTGAATTTCACTCTATGGCAGTGTGCATCTTGAATTCAAATTGGAATTAATTTAAGCAGTCAAAAATGATTTAAAAATAATTGACAGCGCAGAGAAACTAATTTATAAGCTGATTTTTATACACTCATTTTTGCTTTAATTGCTGTAACTGCTTTCTTTCCCTGATTAAAAAGAAGCTAGGGTAGCTTAAGGCAAATGTATTCAGTTGTTTACTTTAAGTAAAGAATTCTGACTTGATTTCCCAGGTAGAAGGGGCACATGGAATGTTGGTTCCACTTTTCATCACAGAAGGCACAGTCAGACAAGACAGTTTGGGATAAATTGTTGGGGATTTTTTTTAAGGCCATATAGTATGCATATAGAAAAACACGTATATTTTTCTCCCCTGCTCTCCTGAATGTTCCTGACAGTGGCCTTTTCCTTTTGGCATAGGAAGACCAGGAAGCTTCCTGACAACTGGGGGCTTTTGCCATCTTGGTCCCAAATAGCACAACAGTGTTCAATTTTGACAGGCATATGGATTTCTATGGTGATGGTAAAGAAACTGCACATAGCATGACATGGCATGGCCAGCTTTGGTTGATCTGAGCCCTAGTTCACTGGCTGCAGTCGAGTGCCCCTTCCAGAAAACTGCCTGTGCTCATTTTTGCCTTCCCTTGCCTGGCTAGAACAACACTCTGATCCTCCAGCCTGATAGAAACATAGAAACACAGCAATGTCTGGGCTCGGATGGACCTCTGGAGGTCATCTGGTCCAACCCCCCTGCTGAGAGCAGGGACAGCCTCAACTGGAGCAGGCTGCTCAGAGCTCTGTCAAGCCCCAACTTGAATGTCTCCAGGGATGGGACCTCAACCACCTCCCTGGGCAACCTGTTCCAGTGCTCCACCACTATCCTGGTAAAGAACTTCCTCCTTATTTCTAATCTAAACCCACTCCTTTCTAATTTAAAACCATTACTCCTTGTCCTTTCACTCCAGGCCTTTGTAAACAGGCCCTCTCCAGGCTTTTTATCAGCTCCCTTCAGCCACTGGAAGACGGCTGTTAGGTCTCCCTGGAGCCTTTTCTTCTCCAGGCTGAATAATACCAGCTCCCTCAGCCTGTCCTCGTAGGAGAGGTGCTCCAGCCCCTGATCATCCTTGTGGCCTCCTCTGGACCTGCTCCATCAGGTCCATGTTCCTCCTGTGCTGAGGGCTCCAGAGCTGGACACAGAACTCCAGGTGAGGTCTGACCAGAGCAGAGTAGAGCAGCAGAATCCCCTCTCTCCATCTGCTGGCCACACTTTTTTTGCTGCAGCCCAGGATGCAATTGGCCTTCTGGGCTGCAGGCACACACTGGCTGCTCATGTCCAGCTTCTCCTCCACCAGCACCCCCAAGTCCTTCTCTGCAGGGCTGCTCTCTGTCACCTCCTCCCCCAGCCTGGACTGACAGTGGGGATTGTTCCGGCCCAGGGGTAGGACCCTGCACTTGCTCTTGTTGAACCTCAGGAGGTTCCCTTGTGCCCACCTCTCCGGCTTGTCCAGGTCCCTCTGGATGACATCCCGTCCCTCTGGTGTATCGACAGCACCACTCAGCTTGGTGTCATCTGCAGATTTGTTGACAGTGCCCTCAATCCTGCTGTCTAAGTCATTGATTTAAGGTATAAAACAGTAGCAGTCCCTGTACGGACCCCTGAGGGCACCACTTGTCACTACCTCCATCTGGACTTTGAGCCATTGACCACTACCCTCTGGCTGCGACCATCCAGATAATTCCTTATCCACTGAACAGTCCACCCATCAAAGCCCTATCTCTCCAACTTGGCAAGCAGGATGTTGTGGGGGACCGTGTCAAAGGCTTTGCAGAAGTCCAGACAGATCCCAGCCACAGGTCGTCCCTTGTCTCCTGATGCAGTCACTGGTCTTCCCACAATTGCACTGCATCTGCTGTCAAGAGCTGTAACCCTACACAAATAAAGAAAACACGAGTGGCTTAAGAAAAGGTTACAAAGGACTCTTGTGCAGCCTCATACTCTTTCTGTAGCCACCTAGAGCTCTTCTATTGTGTGGTATTTCATATTAATAATCAATCAATTATATGGAGTGGGGATTTTTACAGCAACAAACTGACTTTGAAGAGAATAGAAAATTGCTAGGAAAAGAAGGAAATAGGTAAGGAGAGGGAAGAAAGGTGCTATAAAAATCCTGTGTTTTCTTCATCTGTATTTTAAAAGCATTATGGGTCAGTATGTGGATTATGGAAGACATTGGCCTAATTCTGCCTTTGTCTTTATTCCAGTACTGACCTTTGACTTAGTCTGTGAAGGTGAAAATGCAAATTTTCCACCAATTTCCTAAAAAAGGAATTCCCCAATTTCTGCATTAGTTTGAGGGAGACATGATGCTCAGAATTAATTCAGTCAGTTGAATGCCACAAGGTCACTCCTAGACATATTTCACAAGAAAAGATTAATTTACAGTTACTGTAAATTAGTGCAGCTTCAATGAAGTCAATTGAATTACTCTTGCTCAGCTCAGGCCTTGTAGTCAGATTGCCTCTGGAATATGAAGTCTATCTTGTCTACTATCAGTGGAGAAGCTAATTTAATCTTTCTAGGTGATAAAGAAGAGAGGCTGAGCCTTCCATTCAAAAGGTAAGAAAAATGAATATGCATTTTAGAGGAACACTGAGGAACATTTAAATGAATCCTGCAGAAAATGTCATGTCACTGATAGAAGGAAAAAAATGCATCTACTCAGGGAGTTAATACCCCAGGAGCAGGTAAGAGGGGCTGGAGGTGTTGGCCGGCTGTAGGGCAGCAATATCTGGCACTGGCTGCATTCACAGAGAAGAGGTGGAACAGAGGCTATTGACTTCCAGGAGTGCGAAGGGGAAGCTCAGCCAATCACTGACATGATCACTACTGTGCTGGTGCACAACAGTGCAAGATTCAGTTGCCTTTTTTTGACCCAGAAAAGTATTTTTAGAAGAGTCTACTCTCAGCCTCATCAGTTCATGTAGCTAGTTAAGTTTTCAACCAGTCTTCTCATAGCTGAGGACACTGAGTAGACTTGCAAAAACTCAGTAATTTCTGTGAGGTGTTTGAAAATTAGCCTCTGCAGATAAGCTCCTTTGCTGAAATATCTCTGCAGCATATGTATCAAAGCATCTGGAGATATCAAAGCATCTGGAGCAGCCATTAGATTGGAGAGCTGGGCAAAGGCGAACCTCATGAAGTTCTTCAAGGACAAGTCCTACACCTGGGGAGGAACAACACCATGCACCAGTACAGGTTAGGGGTAGACCCGCTGGAAAGCAGCCCCGTGGAGAGGGACCTTGGCATCCTAGGGGACAATAATTTATCTGCGGAACAGCAATGTGCCCTTGTGGCCAGGAAGGCCAATGGTCTTCTGGGGTGCATAAAAAGGAGTGTCTCCGGCAGGTCGAGGGAGGTTCTTGTCCCCCTCTGCACTAATGAGACCACATCTGGAGTACTGCATTCAGTTCTGGTCTTCCCAGTTCAAGAGAGATACTCTTGATACTAGAGAGTGTCCAACGGAGAGCTACAAAGATGCTGAAGGGACTGGAACATCTCTCTGCTGAGGAAAGGCTGAGAGACCTGGGGCTGTTTAAGCCTGGAAAGGAGAAGCCTGAGAGGGGATCTGATGAACATTTACAAATATCTGCAGGGTGGGGGTCAAGTAGAGGGGGCCAGGCTCTTTCCAGCGGTGCCCTGTGACAGGACAAGAGGTGATGGTCACAAGGTGAAACACGTGAAGTTCCACCTCAACATGAGGAAAAACTTCTTCAGTGGGAGAGTGACAGAACCTGGAACAGGCTGCCCAGGGAGGTTGTAGAGTCTCCTGCTCTGGAGACTTTCAAGACCCTCCTGGATCTGTTTCTGTGTGTCCTGCCCTAGGTGATCCTGCGCTGGCAGAGGGATTGGACTTGATGATCTCAGGAGGTCCTTTCCAATCCCTACCATTCTATGATTATTCATCTACCCATCAGAAAATTCATCATTAAAGGAGGGCCAAAAATCTGCATATGTATGTGTACCACACATGTGGATGGTACATAGCTGGAAAATCCCACTTCGGGCTATCCTAATAGAAAAAAATGATCATTCTGAGGCACATGAGCATACTTCCCAAAATATTTTCCTGAGCAGCTCAGTTTTCCTGAGTGTAAGGCTTTAGTGGAAGTTAATCACAAAGTCCTCTTTGGGAAGGCTGTGAGGCACTAACATAGGCAGAAAATATTTTCCTTTGCATTAAAAATAACAATGTCGTCTGAAGAGTATTAATAACTTCTGCTTTTGTTTTTTTTTTGTTAATGTTTATTTCCCTGTGACAGGTGAGTTGAAAATGAAATAGCCCCACATCACGATTTAGGATGTAACTTCAGGAAAAAGGAAATAACATTTGCCTGTATTTTGAAGAGGGTTTAAGACTACCACAGTATGCTGCCTTTGCCAGTAAAGGGTGCACAAAAAAAAAAAAAAAAGACAGAAGATGATGTTAGAAATTGCTTCCCAACATCTAACCCATCTGCAGGAAACATAGAGTGGGCCAAGGTGGTGCTCTGGGTTTTTTTTTATGAAGAAAAATCTTGCTGTTGTGAATTAGTTGCAAATGCCTGTGTTTTGATATGATACATTGCCATTTAACAAAGGAAGGAGTTTTGTGAAATCTGCTCCCAAAGAAATAATTCTGAACAGAAATTTGATGCAGATATCAAAGCTGCTTCAGAGTGCTTATGGTCAGAAGTATTTATTTCTTGTGAAGCCACTGTAGGGTGTTGCCAGTGCTGATGAATTTCAGATTTTGATTTTGAGATCCAAGCAGTGACTAATAAAATACATAACAGCTGTCCATGTAAGCATGCAGACTATCACTGCCATTCATTTGTTTCTTCAAGGTGGAACTATCTTCTCATTGTTTCAAAAACCTCTCTTTAAAATACAGTTATACAGAAAATCACACACACACAAAACAAAACAAAAAACCAAACCAACAAACAAACAAACAAAGGATCCCCCCCCCAAACCCACAACAAACAAACAATCAAGAAAACAACAGCCAAACAAACAAAAAAAAACAAATCAAACCACACTTTTATGCTGTTATTCTGGGGTTTTTGCCATCGCAGTGACAATTGGCTCAAATCTGCTCTGCTTACTGGCAGAAGAACAATGTTTCTAAGTGCCAAGCTGGACAGGGAGGAAGCTGGTGGCAGTGGGAGATTGCCTGGGTCATGACTGGGGTCAGTGGCACAGCTGTAAAATGTACTTTTACCCCAGCATAAAGCAAGAAGATAGAGTTCTTAGTCCATTTTTTTAGCACCTTCTCTGATTCCTGTCCTTGAATTTCTGTGGGTTTTTTTTTTTTTTTTTGATGTTTCCATGGAACATAGGATTCAACAACCTAGAAAGATGTTGCTATCAAAATGCCAGCCCCTTTTTTTCTGCAAAGCCATTGGGTCAGGATCTTTTGCTCAACTAGCGAGGGCTGGATATGGTTTTTCACAGACTGTAAGACGGAGATCCTTCTTTAAAAAAGAAGAAATTTAAATCTGACTTGGCTACAAAATTGAAGCATGAGTTTCCTTGGCATGACTCCTGCCCCTCAGGTGTTCCCCACGGCCCTGGTGTGCTGCTCCCACTTGCAGCACTGCACTGGGTGTTGGGTGCCAGGCAGGGCAGTTGGGTGGGATGGAAGTCTAGGAGAGGTGGCAGCAGCCAGGGCCACCACCCAGAGCTACACAATGGGCATGCTGGCTCACAGGGCCCTGCATGCCAGATGCCTCAGCAGAGAGGTGCTCCCCTGGTTGTGCCTTTGCTCCATGAACCACCCCATGACATGACCCAATGTAGAAACATGAATTGCAGAATCACAGAATGGTAGGGGTTGGAAGGGATCTTGAAAGATTGAGTCCAACCCCCTTGCCAGAGCAGAATCACCTAGATCAGGTCACACAGGAACAGATCCAGGTGTGTTTGTTAAGTCTCCAGAGAAGGAGACTCCACAACCTCCCTGGGCAGCCTGTTCCAGTTCTGTCACCAGCACTGTGAAAAAGTTTCTTCTCATCGACCCTCCTCTGTTCCAGCTGTCACCCGTTGCCCCTTGTCCTATCATCGGACATCACTGAGCAGAGCCTGACTCCATCCTCCTGACACTCACCCTTTTCATGTTTATAAAGATTCATGAGGTCACCCCTCAGTCTCCTCTTCTCCAAGCTGCAGAGCCCCAGCTCCCTCAGCCTTTCCTCAGCAGGGAGATGCTCCACTCCCTTCATCGTCTCTGTGGCTCTGCGCTGGACTCTTCTGAGCAGTTCCCTGTCCTCCTTGAGCTGAGGGGCCCAGAACTGGACACAATATCCCAGATAAGGCCTCACCAGGGCAGAGTAGAAGGGGAGGAGAACCTCTCTTGACCTACTAAGCACACCCCTTTTAATTCTCCACAGTGTGCCATTTGCCTTCCTGGCCACAACGGCACATTGCTGGCTCATGGCCGTCCTGATGGCCACCAGGATGTGAGCCCCCTGTCCTGCCAAGAGTGTGATTTAGTAGAACAACACTGGAGGCAACTGCGAGGGTTAGGGTCTGTGGCAACGAAGGTGTGCACAAAGTTCGTCCTCCTTTTCCCAGCCTGATTCTAGCACATCCCCTCAGCTCAGAAGTTGCTGGGTGGGAGACCCAGGAACAGTGCCACTGGGCACCATTACAGGAGCTCTACAGCTGTTTTCCATTAATCACGTCGGATATAAGTTGGCAAGCAGAGGGATGAGAAATTGGGACTTGTATGTTAGCCAGGTCTGACATGCAGCTACCCTGTGTTGCAATTAGCCCTTCTCTTTAAAACCCCTCCAGGCTCTGCTGGGGCAGAAATCAAGCCACTGTGATGCAGCATGCAGCTGCTGGGGTGGTTTTGGCACGGATCATGTCCCGGAGATGAGGTTTGTGGGAAAGTCCCTTAGAAATCCTGTGTTTTTTAACAGGACACAGCTAAATTTTCAAACCACAAGAGAAAGGCTCTGCTGTCATTGCTCATGCGCTGCCATGGACCGTGCTTGGTGCAGTTAGGATGGTGTTCTGCACTTGTGCTCTGAGGCAGGATGCCTGTTTTGTGAGCACATAAACTTTTCTCAGTGCCTGGTACAGCTGAATCAAACTGCAATCATGTCTTCCTACTGCATCTCCACTGGTTGTTAACCACAAATCTTGATTTCTAACGCAACGAGGCGTTGCTAATTAGGATGACTTTCTTCTCTTTATCTTAATAAAAATAGGCTCCAGCCACAAGTGGAACTGAAAGAAGCCTGATTTGAGGGAGGACGAGGGAATCCCCAAACTGGATTTTAGTTTCTTCAGTAGGGAAAATAAATAAAACACAACAAAAAAGATAATATAAACCCCAGACAATTAAAAATTGCAAATGAAATTGTTCGGAAGGGTGTTCATCTCTTATGGAGTTGAACCCCCTTTAGTAAACTAAGAGGATAATATCTCCCATTCTTCCAAACTTCTATCCACTTGGCATGTATTGCTGCAGCTCCAGGAATGGGCTAATTAAAATTGTTATGTTGCTAATGACAGTGCACCTTCTTTCACTGAGGAGTTCAAACTAAAGACTTCCTCTTGATCTGCTGTGAGATTTTTTAATCTCTAAATTAGAAGAAAAGCATATGCCCTTTTAATGCCTATAAGAATTTGAGCTCGTTAATGAAAAAAAAAAAGAAAGAAAAATAGGATTTCTATTATAGCTGTTCTTTAATTATGGAACAGCATGTGCAAGAAGACTCTTTACTCATAACTGTGTCCTCAAGTCTATTACACATTTTAGCGGAGAATGCATGTAATAGAAAAACAGCAATAGGCTGTGGAAATTGTCCAGAGCCCTACTCTTGGAGGGAAAAGATGCCAATGGTATTTTTGTACTGCTACTCCTCAGCAGCCTCTTTGCACTTTCCTCCGGGTTACTTGCACAGCATGACTCACTGCCTGATGGTTTCATTGAAAGAGAAAAATATAGACACAGTAATGATTGCATTCAATCATAAACTACAATCAATACAGCAGAGTTTGAATGTTCTGTGCCCTAGCAAGCCACTACAGGGTTCCCCCCTCCACCCCACCCCATGTTATTCCCTGAAGAAATGATTTTTCATTTCTAAAGGATAACAGTTGTTCCAAGTGTTCTAGCAGATGTAGTTGAGTCTCTCAGAATGAAATATGTAGGTCAGAGCAGGAGGCATTCATTGTTTTCTTTGATGTACCTTCATGTCAGCCCTTCTTTGGATGGAAAAGTCACTTCACAATTCGTACTGACTGCCTCACAGGAGTCTCACTGGAGGAACCTTACAGCAGCCCACTCCACCCCACCCCCTCCAAAGTTCATCTGGGGGCACAGAGTGGGCAGGGATATTAGTGTTCAAACCACAGACTCTGCGGCCTTTTATTTATGGAGACCAGGATATAAATCTTAACCTAGACCTCAAGCAAAGACAATTATCTCAACAAAATCTTTCCCTGTGTACATCACACCACCATCACAGAGTCTGGTAAACTCAGAGGTTCTGATGAGAAACAGCTCCCAGGAGACCCAGGGGAGACTGAAAGTAGGATGGGGCAGGGGGAAGGATGGGGAGAACATAGCCAGGTCAGGATGCAGGAAGCCTCTCCAGGAAAAATAATAAACATGACTTTTGGCCTTTAGAGACACAATGTGCCCCCGTGCCAACCGCGATTTCCCGAGGGAAATATCCTCTCTTCAATGCCAGTAAGAAAATCTGGTTTGGTGTTAAGTATTACTTTCTCTTCTACAGTACCTTCAAAGGAGAGGTGTCCAAAGGAATTGCTTCTGTCCCGATGCTCTAACAGAAAACACCATTTTGGTTTCTCCTTCCTGTCACAGGTCAGGAGACATCCCAGAAGACACCCCAGCAAACTCAGGTTCCCTCTTTCTTAATAAACACCTTGCACTACGAGCTAACAACAACAACAGAATATTTTTCCTGTTTCCTTTTATCAGGAGTAACTGCCTAAGGATGAAAAATAACTCCCAGAAGGTCAGTGTAAAATGAAATCATGCCAATGAACCCTAAATAAAGGTTGCAATTCCAACGTGTCCTCTGTTACACTTGGGATGTGCAGTAAGTGACAGCTGAATAATTGAAACCCCTGGAGTTCCATCCTAACCATTAGGTTAAAAGTCTTATTATCTCATTTTAGCTAAAAGTTCTGATTCATACCTTTTTTTTTTTCCTCAAATCTGTGAGATCTTGGATTGTACGCCACTCACATTAGAGCTGGAAAAGGACTAGTGTAACTTTCTAAAAAACAGCCTTCTTTTTTTTTTTTTTTTTTGTCATAAATCAGTGTTCCTAGCTTCATTCAGCTGCCTGTCTCCCTTTCTTCCTCTCCCCCATTTCCTCCTCCTACTCGTTAGTCTGTTCAGCACCTTCGGTGAGTCACACAGAGCGGGCTGACAAGTGAAGTCAACTCCGACTTCACATAAAGTTCCTGCAGAGCCCTTCTGCCATGTGGTTTGCTGGGCACTGCTCTATCTCCTTCTCCCTCCTCTGTATCCAGGCTGGGACAGACCTTCACTTCTACGGATGGACAGTCTGGAACCACAAGTCCTCAGCTGTACCTGGAAATCTAACTTGTAGGCATTTCTGTCAGTCAAAGAGCTCAGCACTGGAGACTGTAGGTGGTAATCTAGAATTTACACCCCTTGCAAAAAGGCTGCAAGCCTGAACCTTGAATTCTGTGATGCTAATTTAAGCTTGAGGGAAGGAAGAAATAGTCCCAGTATTGGCTAACTCTGTCTCCTGTCTCTCCTCAGCACCGAATATGTCACCCTTAAAATTTCTGAAACGGATCTTGCCATATCACATGAAACAGAATCACAGAATTTTTTGGGCTGGAAGAGACCTTAAAGATCATCTGGTTCCAACCCCTGCCATGGGCAGGGACACCTCCCACTAGAGCAGGTTGCTCAGACCCTCATCCAGCTTGGCCACTTCCAGGGATGGGGAATCCACAAGTTTTCTGGGCAACCTGTTCCAGAGCCTCACCACCCTCACAGGGAAGAACTTCCTTACATCTAAACCTATCCTCTTTCAGTTTAAAGCCATTACTCATTGTAGTCCTATCACTACAAGCTCTTGTAAAAAAGTCCTCTCCAACCTTCTTGTAGACCCCCTTTAGTTACAGAGCATCAGCGAAGGCCACAATATTTAGGTCATGATATTTTGCTGTACAACAACTCCTGAAGCAAGGGCTGAGAGCTGTGTTCCTGACCCTGCTTCATTAAGGTCTGTATGCCTGTGTCCAGCCACAAACACAGTGATCCATGCGAAGCCCCGAAAGGTTATCCTGATAGATGCACTAACAGGGACAAGGTTTGTGGAAGTTGTATTAGTTAATTAGCAATTCCTTGAACCAGATTTTAGTGTGTGATGCAGACTCTACTTTGTCTGGCTGAGATTTTGTGCTGTCTCAGCAATAGTTGTCTGGCCTTAGGAGATGCACCCAGACTGCCTGGTTCTGTCACTGGGGAGGGTAACAGAAGCAGAAGGGCACTCCAGAAATCTTTTTTGTTGAGGACAGAGTTGTTGAGACATCAGTGATGACCTTGGGCCCCCTACTCTATAGCTTGGGGGCTTGATTCTTGACTGATAGCCAGCCATCTTCCTTGGCCTGGACCACCAAGTCCTCTCTTACATGAGAGGTGCAGCTGAGCACTAGTGTTGTCACATGTCTTGGCGCAGTGCAGTGGTGAGTTTGTATTCATAAGAAACCTGGGGCTTTATGCCTTTTCCAGCCCAAGGAGCTGGGGGGTGAGCTGAACAGGTACACAGGGAGTGGGCTTTGCAGACACAGCCACTCTCCCTCATTGTGCATCTTCTAGGAGCTGGGGAGGTGGCTCTCAGATGGGAGGTTATTTCTCTTTGCACCCTTCATGCTTTTGTCATGCAGCCATTACCAGGGAAAATCAGAAACAATCCTGAGCGTGAGTCTGGGACCTCCTTTCTGTCCACTTTTAATGTAGTAGCCCTTATACAAGAGTCACTCAGCACAGCATTTTCCTACTGTATTTGCACTATTTCCTCTTTAGCCTGGTTGTAAAGACTGATGTAGCTGCAGTTGGTGGATCCAAAGCTTTAGCCCGAGGAAGATTTGTTACTTGTGATTTTCCCTGGATGTTTATGCAGATGGTGTCCCTCAACTCTTCATGCTGAACTTTGTGCATGGGCCATGGGCTTGAGTACAAGTTGGATACCCTCAGTTACAAGGTGCTATCCTATCTACAGCAACAGGACTGGGTCACAGCAGCAGAGTTGGTAGGTACCTAGAGAAGTCCTAGGCCAGCTGGGAGATGCCTGCTGGAATTTGGGGGCTTTCTGAACAGGTGCCTGAATGGTTCCTCAGTCCCAACACAGGTGGTAAGAGAGTGCTCTGGATCTTGCCATTAGTGCTCAAGTCTTAAGCAAATCTAACTCTATTCCTGCTGCTGCAGAAATGGCAGCAAACAATCCTTGCACTTCTAGCACTTTTACAAGTCCTATAGACGTAGCTATTAACAAGGCTTAGAGAACTCTGAAATAGACTCCTTTTTCCAAAGGAGTCTGGGAAAAGCGTGGTTTGTTATGAGGAAAAGAATTTTTTTAAGTCTGGAATTGATTACTGCTTGCTCTTTTATGTATGTTAAAATATTAAGTCAGTTTTGAAAGATGCATAAATTACTTAAACCAAACTGTTGAGTTAATAAGAATGATATTTTCAAACTCTTATGGTTCCATTTTAAGTTCCCATGGTATTAACACCAGCAGAATAACTTACTGCAACTGAAATGCACCACATTAAGGGCTAAATTATGCTAAAATAGGTCAAGCAGCAGTGAAGGCAGTTATTTTGACTGAACTAGGGTTAACAAGATGCATGTAACAAATGCCTCAGGAGAACAATCACATGCGCTCGCTGCACATGATACCACAGCAGGATACCCATAGCTTCAGGTTCCAGCTAAATGGCATCATGGTGTGCTCTTTCGGGCAAGAAAATAGTTTTACAATTGTTTGAATATGATCCCCTCATTTTATGTGATGTAACCTGACAGTTTAAAGAGTCCCGTAAGTATGTTCTTCACTGAAGCCTATGTAACTTCTACATACTCAGCTAGGCTGTTTTTAACATAAAGCAGAAGGAGACCAAAAGAGTAATTAATAAAAGAGCTGATACCTTCTGAGACTCCTGGCATGACAGCATGCCCAGCTGCCTTTCCACTTGTTTCTGAATAAAGAGAAAAGTCAGGAGGCAGAAATTAGCTTGAGGTATTAAAATTGGACTCAAGCTGAAGTAGAACATCTGAACATCCTTGGATTTAATGGTAAAAGAGACAAAATACACTTCTAGCTCTCATAAGAGTTTTTTTTCCTCTCAATTTCTTTTTTTTCAGCAGCTCTGTACATGACATATGGAACAATACGTAGTGTTTATCTCCCTTCCCTTCCCTTCCCTTCCCTTCCCTTCCCTTCCCTTCCCTTCCCTTCCCTTCCCTTCCCTTCCCTTCCCTTCCCTCTTTTTCCTTTTTCCTTTCTTTTCAAAAAGCCTCAGTTGTGAATTGCCACACTTTCATCACATCTCTATATTAAGGAACAAATACCTTACAGTGGAAAAATGATGCAGAGGAAAGCACATAGATATATTGATTGAACCTGCTCTCACCAAGCACTTGGTCCCAAATACTTAAATGTAAACACTTTGTGCATAAACAAATTCTGCACCTAATATGCCAGATACATGTAATTTTTCAGAAAGTGTATATATACACAGAATACTAAGCTTAAGAATATTTATTAATGTGTGCTGGATTTTGTTTATCCAAGAGCACGGGATATTTTCTGTAAGTCTACTTGCTGATACTGAGTCCTAAAATGTTATAAAATTTCCTGTCATTACAGCTGTGTACATTTTTACAAGGGGTTTTGAATTTATTATTTATCCAAGCAGAGAAAAAAAGGAGAGAGAGAGGGAACAAACACATACTCTAAGAAAGCTACTTAAAGAAACTGATTATATAAAGAAAAAACTTTCTACTGTAAGCAAAATACTGGTTTCGTTATTTGCTTCACTGAAAGTTTCTGTAGCATTTTCACATCTGACTGGGCTGCTTTTAATACAATAGTGGAAGGGTGCAAAGAAGTAATTGATGAACAGTCATCCCACATCCAACTTCACATGATATAAACAACTTCTAAAATACAGCACAACTGTTTTCCAAATGAAAATACTGATTTAACAAAACTGAGAATGTTCTCTAGTTTGTATTTGTTTATCAAACCCATTTAGGGACGATAGCTAGATTATTTTTTTTCGCCACTGATAAAGGAAGTTCAATTTCAGTACTACTATTTTTACTTTTACTTCAGAACAGAACGCACTGAAATGCTTTGATTATTTGTAATATACCAGATTATGTGTCACAATGACTCATGTGCAATGCTTCAATCTTCTCCTAACTGAAAGTTACATCTAAGTGGAATAGATGGTTAAATTTGTAAGAGAACATCTTGTATTATTGTCCTGCACGAAACCCCTAGGAGATTCCCATTTTCCCTTGAGTTCTGAGGCATGTGGACTTTTCAGCATTTCAGACAAGAGGGGAACTCCAGGTCTTGGACACTGGAAATTCAGGGGTGTTTAATGACTATCACAGTCCTGTTTAATTTTATTGTTGAAAGTGGTTTGGAATTATAGTTTTAATATTGTCTTCACATTTCAGTGATGTGGTCGAGCAAAAGACCTTTTTCTTTCTGTTTAGAAGCTATTTTAGTCTGCCTTTGACAAAACGAACCGGATTCACCTACCTTGAGACACATTTCCCTTTACCATAAATGAAATGTGCAAATTATCTATGATAATTAGATTTGACCCAGTTACTGGATTTGGGAGCATCCTTCTATCTTGCCTGGAGCTGAATGTGCTAGAGAAAGCAAATCTCTTGCTTAAGACAGGGTATAATCAGGGTTAAAAACCTTTCATCAGAGACACACACAAAAAAAAGATGTAACTGAACTAGCGCTATGCCTGACATTGTTATTTTTTTTCTAAGTGAATTATTCATTACTAATGATTTAGAGCTCTCTGGCTTATCTACGTGATGACAGCTCCTCTCCCCTTCTGCTATGTACATACCCTACCACAACAGAGCACTTGTGACAAACAGTGATGTCACATCCTTAAACTTATTTCCTAAGTATTGGCCATGACTCCAACGGCTCAACAAATCCTTCCTCATCCATCTTAGAACTTCAATAAGTTGTGGGGTATCAATGGCTGAGTATTACCATCTTTGCTTGGAGATAAGCCCTGTGTACACAGAAGTGTAATAATGCCTGATGGGAAACACACACCCGAGAAAACCCCCATAGCAAGATTGTATTGTGCTAAGAAATTCTGTTTGTTGCCTGCCTGGCTCCAGAAATGTTATTTATCCCTTTTGAGCTCCCAAGTAAAAATGCAAGGGCTTATCTGCTTGGAGCATAATCTTGTATCAAACCAGCAAGACACTTAGATTCTGTTGAACTCTCTGTGAGTTGCCATCATGTTCTTAGCACAGACTTTGGGATTAGCTGACATCTGCTCCCTGAACTTGCTTTTTTTGGCGGGTTTCTGGTCAATAGAGGAAAGAAGTAAAATATTTCTGTGCAACAAAAGAAGCGTGGGATTTTTTTTTTTTTTTCCTAAGAACACACTGACCAAGAAATAAAATGCAATTTGTTTCAGTGATGTATTTTCCAGGAGCTGTAGCAAAATAAGAGGATTCTGTCCAAAGCTTGCAGCAGTAATGGCCATTGGTATAAAGCCCCAGTTAGGAACATCCTAGTGATAAAATCCAAATATCATTAAAATATAAATATCAGTAAAACTCCTACTCAATCTACAGCTCCCACGGGTAGAAATGTGTTTTTGTCAGCAAAGCTTATACCAAAAGTCAGTACACTGACCTATACTCCTGGCAAACCCTCTCTGGTGTGGACTAGACCTGACCCCAGAACAGACTAAAGCCAAGTAGGTGCTTGCTCACTTACATGACTTCACAATCAGAATAAGCAAGTGAAACAGCTTGTCTGAACTGGAAATATAGTGGTTAGCCTAGGAAAAAAAAAGAAGGAAAAAAAGAAGGATGTGGTGAAGGAGCTTCTCCCAGCTGGGGAGAAGGGGATGGGTGCTGGGAAGCTGAGACCGTCCCACTTGTTCAGACACTTTTTACACCAGATGCTTCACATTTTTATACTCTCAAAAGCACATTTTTTGGGCTAAAACTCCACTCTGAGTCTGTTGAAGTAAATAAGCCTTTCAAAACTTTTTCATTTATGATTTATGAGGGCAAGTTAAGCTCTTGTACAAAATTAAAGGCTGACTGAGGAATCTGGAAAGAGGCAGAACCAATGAAGTAAGTTTATGGTTAAGTGCCAGAAACCTCCTGAAGCCTGATTCCATTTCTGAATTAATGTGCCACTTGACCTTGGGCAAGCGATTTACCTTAGTAAAGCTTCTTTCATCCGCTGATAAAATTTTTAACACTAAATATGCCAGGGAGTGAGGACACAATCACATCTGTATATATTTTGATAACCAGGACCACTCTTTATGTATCTCATGTAAATACTTCAGTTCTTTATACAGTATTTGAAGACTCATAGATTTCATGTGACTAAACCACTTATGGCACCACACTATAATAAATTATAAGAAGACCGCAGCTTGGAACTCCTTTTTGGTTACCTGATGTCTTCGGAATCAAATGAAAATACCACAAAAGGATTCATTTACCAGCTGCAAGGATTAACGTAGGGACAACAACATCTTTATGCATTAAATCAGATTGGACTTTATAGGGTCTGAAAACTCTGTGGTCACTGCTTCCATTCCTGGTCTTTGGAATCTGGAAAAATTGAGATTAATTAACCACACTTTTCCCTTTAAAACTTCTTTTGAGGAGAAATTCTTGGAAATTAACTGAATGGAGAAAGCTTGCTGGAGATGCATGTTTTTTCCATGAGCAATTAGACTGTAAGCCACACATAAGTCTGACTCTTCAGCTAGCCAGGGCTTGTCTCTGAGACTTCTGTTTCTCTCTCATCTCCCAGAGCAGAAACTAGCCCATACTGGTGACAAGCCATGCCACTGGGGTTCTGATTAAGAGTGTTAGATTCAGCACCAGCTCACTTCTAGGCATCTGGCTGAAAAGCTTGGCCTGTTCTGCTGAACTGCCAGATGGTGCAAGATATAACCCAAGCCCCAGGATTAAGGAATGGCACAAGCCCCTCTCCCACTGCATACCTTTATGTTATGAATGTGATCGCTTGGACTTTTCAGCTTCTGGGTTCTCCCTTCGCTGAAGCAAGCAGAGCACCTCAACGCTCCAAATACCAGTGTTGGTTTGTATTTATTCCCCCAACTGCTTTGGATACCTCAATGAAGGTCTCTGGATCAGGAAGGGCAGGAAAGAACAGTCAGCAGAAATATTACTCTGTGCCTTTCAGGGTCAGACCCTTACTCTGTCCCTCCTGCAAGTTTCAGCTCCTGCCATCACCCACCCTGCAGCCCCTCTTGCCCCCTCTCTCCCTGACAAAGGGTATTTATCAGTGTACTCCTCCACCTTTGAGACCTTCTTGGTGAGGTTTCACTCCACTGACTGCCCAGGGATGATAAAAAATGGGACGTTCTTAAAACTAAGAGAAGAATGTTTTAAAAACCTCACAGAAAACACCCAGCAGTCAATTGCATCAAAGCAGTTGTCCTTGAATCTTGTTTAAAACCCATGACCAGCAAACCCTCTTTGGTCTTAAACTCTATTACTGGCAGGAGGAAAATGGTCAGTTATATAATCTATATTCTACTATTTAACAGATACTAAATATAGTGCTGTTACTCAGAACAATACAAAACATCACAATATGAGAACTAGTGCCGGAGAGGAGAATGCTGCCTTTCTAGATAGATGCATTTTTAGTATTATGTTCCTCAGGAAGAGCATCAAATATTTTTCTGAGTGACCTAATTTTCTTTGTCTGATCAAATGTGCCAGATGCTTCCTTATTCAGAGTTGCCACTCCAAGTGAAAAAATGTTTTCTGGCAGCCACTTGAAATCTCGTCTTCAGTTTTCTGTTAGGGATTATTATACAATCATTGCCTGGGCAGACTGAAAGCATATGGTAACTGGGCTGACATTATCTCTGCTATTTCAAAGCTCCCCAAGGATGTGTGGGCACAGCTACAGTCCCAGGTATAAGCCAACCTCCCTTATGCAGTCAAAATGCCACCCAAACTCAGAAGTGGCCAAGCAAACTGGGGAAGGAGAGTTTGGCATCCTGATTTCCATCTTCCTCTCAGGGTGAGAAGGTCTTTTTCTTTTTGTAGGTATTTCCATCACTTAACCAGGAGAAAGTGGTAAGGATGGCTCAGTGCCTTTTCATGCATTTTCCAGCTAAAATTCTATCCCTGAAACCTGGCTGGAAGCTCAAAAGGCTATATTTTGGTTATATCGGTCCAGATTCTTACATACTTTATTTAATTCCTTCTATACTGACTAACTTTTCTTGTCTACTTTCTTGAGGGCTGGGAAAAGATGATAAAGATTGCTTTAGCCTTTCCCAGTATTCCTGTTGATGGTGACAGGGAATCAGCATTTGTAGTAATAAACAGCCAAAAATGCTGTGAGTGAACCCCACATATCCCAGCCCATGCTTGCACATTTTCCTGGCACCCAAGGTGTGGTTATCTGCAGCATGGTGACTTCCAGGGTGCTGTGGACCTTCTGAACTCTTCTGGCACTCAGGGGAGGTGTCTGTCACAGCTAAATAAGAGGGACATGGACTAAGTTCAGGCTCTAAACCCCTTCCTGACTGTGCAGGTTGCATTGGTGCTAGCTCATTCCCTCAATTTGGTTTGTTCCTCACTAACCCTGCAGGACAATGTGTGGCCAAGGGGGCTACCACTGAGTCCAGTGGGGAGAGCCAGACTCTTAACACTTGTCTTGGAGGCCAGGCCTGACTCTCTGAACCTGCTGTTTTCTAGTTCAAAGCCAAGAGTGATTTTGTTTGTTTGTTTGTTTAAAGTATGGAAGAAATGGTCCTATTTTAAGAAATGCTTTTGCTAATAGGTGATAGTCAACAGACATTGATCAAACAGGGCAATTACACACTCAACGTAGATGCTCAGCAAATATCATCAGATTACTGCTGACCAAGAGGAAGAAAACATTAATGTGTGTGCCTGAACGAACTTGCACATGCTTATCCATCAAACGGCAGAAGACAATTTTGATTTTATTGTTATTGTCATTATTTCTTTTGTGTTACCTTCAGCCTGGAGGTCCCAGTCTCCCATTGCTCAAGAGACAGACACGGAGGCTATGTCTCTACTGCTGACCAAAAGCGCCAAGGGCAAGGGCCAGTAGGATGGGGCATGCAGGAGCCCTGAGAGGCTCTGGGTAGCACAGAGGAGTCAAAATATGATGCTTCCTTATTGCTACTGAATTTAGGAAACAGTTCTTGAGCTGACCTGTCCCCCAGATGCAACAGCTCAGCAACAGGCCAGGAAGCAAACTAGCAATTAAGCAGTGTCCGTGACTTGGGGTCCCATGCCCTGACCAGTCCTCAGCTCTCTTTTAGTTGTCAGCACACACCCCAGATCCACCTTCCTGCTCTAGATACTGAGAGGCACTTACTTTGGGGTAGTTTAACCAATGGTGTCAATTTAAACCAGTAGAGGCAAATGACTAGAAATGTGGGTGTTCAATAAACACTTTAGTACTTAAGCCTAGTTTATTTCTGCTTGGCTAAGTTGATTAGAAATTGATTTAAGATAAAAGAAAATTAGTTGCTTTTAAATTGTAGCACCTATATAGCCAATACATTCCTGTAAGAAAATCAGTAACAGGTTATACATTGACAAAGCTGTCATGGAAATGGAAATTATGTTTCCAAGATATTTAGATTTTAGTTTCTTTAACTTACTCAGAAGTATTAACTATCAGTAGTACCCACTGTCTCAACAAAACTAAGTGGACCAAAATCCTATCTCATTTTGCAAATTCTATGCCAAAATATAATTCAACATATATATTTCATTTCCTTTCTGATTTAAATGAGGGGCTCTATACAGCTCAGGGAGCCCCATAGAATTTTAAACAGGCAGCATTAAAATAAATAAATCTGTGAGATAATGCATTCTGCAATATTCACAGCTGAGATTGCTCATTTTCTTCTAGACAGTCTGCAATTTTACTGTAACTTAATCATGACCTAGACTGTAGCATTATTTCTTAACACATTGCTACAGTCTATGTATTCATGCCCAAAATGAAGGAAAAAACCCTTATTAAAATACTAAAACCAGCTCTGTCAGAATTGTCCAGGACCTAGAAGATGGACAGAGAAGGTACAGGAAGAAATCGCAAAGCTAAGAAGCAGTTGTAATGCTGGTTGCAACAAACTCTGTCCCGTGGCAGAAACACCGTAAGTATATTGATTTTAATTTCCTGGAAGCACACTAAAGGAGTTTTATTAATAATTCCTGCCAGCCTCTTAGGTGTAATAAGAAAACCCTAATAAATGCTTCCCAACTGTGAATTTGCCATGTTGCTATCCCAAATTCCTTGCTGTTGGAGGCAATTGGTTTCCACTTCTCCCCTCAAAGCCATCACCTGCTCCTGATACCTCAGAGACCTGCCCCGTGCCTGAAGCATCCTTCTTCAGAAACAAGTAAGGAAACAAAAAGAAGCGAGCTACTCCCAAGTGTCCCTGTTCAACATTGCTCCAGAACTTTACAAAGTCACTTTCTTTCCAATTATCAGTCATTAAAAAGCAGCTGTCAAGGGTTATCCTGATTAGGCAGCTGTGCTGCAGAATGCCTGCTCTACCCCAGCCCTCTCCCAGCTGCCTGTTCCCTGAGATAACATTATCTACATGGAAGTCTTAGCCAGACTTTCCGTAATTATTAGTGATTTGCAATGTTATTCTCCATCCCCTGTTTATCTGTGCAGAGGATGACAAGGAGATATTGGAAGCCTTTTTCTTCAGCAAGTCTTCTCAGATCATTTATTTGTCCAACTTCAAATCCCCAGGCAGTAGCTTTGTGTGATTTTTTTTTCCTTGGTGTGTAAGATACAATTTTTGAGAGGAAGCTAGGATATAGATGGATTCTTCTCTCCCTGCTCACCCCAATTCTCTAGTCTCGGGAAGCTCATGTGTTTGTTGTCCTACCCACTAAAATTTCTTTCACATATGTTAGACTTTCCCTGTAAAACCTAGTGTCTTTTACCTCCTTTTTGCTGTGTGCTCTGCCCTGCATTTCATCCCTACTACCTGCTCTTACCAGCTCCGCTATCAGCTGTGGATCCTCTGTCATCAATAATCCACTACTTTAACTGGCTTAGAGTTTCCTTCTCTCTCTCTGTCCCGGTCAGATGCCAGATTAGACCCAGCAGAAGCCTGATACTATCCCTGTTGTATGTATTAATCTTCTTACAAGTATGGTCTGTTCTGTATTTAACCTCTCCTCCCTGCATAGGCAGGTGATACCCAGAGCTCCAGCGATATTATTTGCCTTCACATGTTAATGAGCAAGATACCCACTAGTAACACAACTGTCATTTTATATAATAGTTTCAGCTGAAATTACTCAAGCCACTAGTCCCAGACACGTAGTTCAGGCTACGACTCACTCTGTTGTCCTGACAGGCATCGATGTTGTAGGAATTTGAGTGATCTGGTATCACAAAGTCACAATACTTCAGGTGAGCAATTTCTTTGAAATCAGTGGGTTACGCTGCTTAACCAGGGCAGTAAGATTTGCCCCTCTGTCTGTGCTGCAGGGAGGTCTGCAGCTGTGTTAGGAAGTGAGATAAAGCTTTGATTTGGGGTTTTTTGTCCCCATATGGATTACTCTGTACGTCTGGGGATGTGCCTGGTTGGTAAGAGGACAAGAACAGAAGCTGGGAGTCCTATCTTCTATTCCTGGCTCAGCCCCAGTTCATTGCGTGACTGTGGGCAAATCACTTAAGCTGTCTCTGGGATAATAATCGACACAGCAGTTCCAGGAGGCTTAATTTTTAAAGTGTCAACTCATATATTTCCTCTGATGTGCCTCAGGAGATGTCCCCTTCCATTCACTGGGAGCAGGAGCAGGGCCTTAGTACTGGCAGCAAGATTTGCAACCCATGACCCCCTCTCCCCAAATCTGCCATAAGTATTTCATACAAAATGTTTCATAACAATGCCAGGAATGCTGTCCCGGAGCCCTGAAAGCCTCTTATCAACTCCAGTTCCTAAAGTACAGTGTATAGAATCATGTATAATGGTTTTCTTTTTGCTACTTTCAGCATTAATTCTTCTTTCGTGTTATGCCAGCAGATGCATAAATCTGCTCCTGGTGCTGTTTGGCTTTGGTCTCACTGATTGCATGACTTAATTGTGGACCAAAAAAGTTAGTTCTTTTTCTTTTTTCTTTCCAGTCTGTTTCTGTGTGCATGAAATCCTAAACTTCTGGAAGTGCCTAGTGAAGGGCTATGGCTTTGCTGGGATAGGGGCTGATGTTTACTTGTTCTTCAGTTGAGAAGAGCTATATACTGAATATCCATCTTCTGAAAATCCACTGTGCCAAAGTGGAAGTACAGGAAGGATTAATCAGTTATGACTAAGAAAGCACATGGGAGACTCCTCCCAAATATTTTCACAGGGTGAGTCAAATTCATAGGAAGACCCGTAACAGACCATGTCATCTCATAAGGATTGTGTCTCTTTCTAGACACAATGGCATCTGATCACTGTGGCAACTACAATAAAGCCACTACTTTCATTGGTGTTAGGAAAGTATTTGGCGTGTTTCTTATTGCAATTTAGCAGCTGGAGGCAAGTGAGAGTGTGGGCCAGCAGAGCACTCTGCAGTTCACAGCAGTGGCCTGGTGGAGCACTACTTAGAAGATGCTCTTCCAAGCACCTGGAGCAGGACAGACATCAATGTAGTCAATGGAAAAGCAGTTGTTCAGACTTCATCAAGGTTTGAGTCAGATCCCCAGCTTCAACGAGGAAGAGTTGTATTTATATAGTTTGCTATATCACAATATGGTGTCTCAAAATGTCTGCTACCACTCACTTTTGAAGCATATGTATAGTACATACAGTCTTGTCACAGATGACACCTTTTTTTTGATTTTGCTACATTAGAGTACTCTGTTGGTGATGAATCAAGCTGTTTTCAGGACTGGTTTACTTCTGAATAATTTGGAGGAGGAAAGCAAAGGAAAAAGTCAACTATTTTTGAATGAACTACCCCCATTCCTATTTTTTGAGCAATTCTTCTATTAGAGACTTATTTTTGAATGGTCATTATAAATGTGATGTAACTAGCCATTCTTCTGAAGTCTTGTAGAGCAGAAAAAGACCTTTTACAGCTCAAAACCTTGGGTCAGGAAAGCATCCTTCACTAGGCTACCATTTAGCACGTGCCAAGTCCATCAAGTTCCAGCTGAAGGGCAGAGAAGATGCGTTGATTTGCACACTGAGTTGAAGTGAACGACAAGAGGTCATCAAGCCCATGTCCCTGCCCCAAGGCAGTCTCAGTGACACCTCTGTCAGTCCCACCAGAGCCATATCGAGTCCATTGGTACAGACTCCAATGTATTTGGCTGCTGCAGGCATGCCTTGTAGGCAATTCATCCCCTTCTGCTGGCAGAGATGTGCAGGACTCATCTGCAAAGACATCAGCTTTAGCTCTGGAGCCCCCAACACAAGAAGGACATGAATCTATTGGAGCGAGTCCAGAGGAGGGCCACACAGATGACCAGAGAGCTGTATCACCTCTACTACAAGGATGAACTGAGGGAGTTGGGTTTGCTCAGCCTGGAGAACAGAAGGGTCCAGGGAGACATTGTAGTTGCCTTACAGTATCTGCAGGGGACCTACGGAAAAGCTGGGGAAGGACTTTTATAAGGGCATGTGGTGATAGGACAAGGGGCAATGGTTTTAAGCTAGAGCAAGGTAGATTTAGATTGGACATTAGGAAGAAGATCCTTACTCTGAGGGTGGTGAGACACTGGAACGGGTTGCCCAGAGAAGTTGTGGATGCCACATCCCTGAGACTGTTCAAGCCCAGGATGGACAAGGCTCTGATCAACCTGGCCTAATGGGAGGTGTCCCTGCCCATGGCAGGGGCGTTGGAACTAGATGATCTTTAAGGCCGCTTCCAACTTCCATTCTATGATACTATGATGTAGAAAGAATTAGTTTCAATCGTTATGAAAAGGGAAGGAAAAATACCGCAGGTTATTAGGGTGCTAAATAATTTAGGCACATGCTCCTCTCTGGTTGCACAGAAGTAGCATTAGCAGCAGGGAGGGTGACATGTGCATTGCAGAAAGAGAAGAGGAGTGCTGGGCCAAATTCTGCCCTCAGAGGCGTATGCACACAATTTCCAATGACATCCATGGGAATTGGGCATGTGGATTGAGGGCACAATCTGGCCTTTTATTTTCAGCTTCTCTATTATGATCATGACATGCTAATTTCTAATTCCTTTAGCAAAAATAACACAGGAAGGCTTAAATATTAATGTTGCCAAATGTCAGAAACACCTCTGCAGTATACTCTTGAGCAAATTTGTGAGAACAGATTTCAGGAACCATGGCCGTGCTCATTATTGGAACCTGACATCCCCAATCAGTTAAAATTCTCCTTATCTTCATTGGGATTTTGCCAAGCTAAGAACTGAATAAGGGCTGCTGGATTTAGTTCCTTGGTAGCTGTTTTGGACATTGATCTCCTGAGATGGTCACAGTTTCTCACTTAGAGGGACGGGTACAAAAGCACAGATGTCATCTTGGGTTTGGCAGCTGATAAGCATCCAAGCAGGTCCACTATCTCCACAAAAAAAGGTGAACCGAAGTCAACCAAATACAAACCAATATGTAAGAGGAAAAGTGAAGGTGGAGATTTACTAAAGGAAGGAAAAAATCAGGAGGTTAGCCCCTCACCAATCCCCAGAACCACGCTCATTGCCACCGCTCACATTCGCAGAGAAATAAAGCAGATACTGGAGTCAGATAAGAGGAAAGGTTGAACACCTCCACAGCTGCAAGCCCACCACGTGGGCCTGCCTTTGGCAACCAACCAGCTGTGGGCCAGAGCCCTGACACCTGCATCCTACCGCTGCCAGTGTGTGGGGGGTCAAACTTTCCTGAGGAGACACACAGATGTGGACCTGCCTGGGCCTCCAAGCAGGGTTCATCGTGCTAAATGAGCTGCCTTTCCTCGCCAGCTGCAGGTGGACACTCGGGTCTATGGGAAGAGAGAGAAGGGAAATGAAGTGCCCAAACCTTACAGATTTCTGCAGGGAGTTACTCAGCTGGCACAAGCTCTCCATCACAGTACAGGACCACGGGAAAGACAGCAAAGAAGCAGCAGCACCTTCCTCCTAGGGTAGCCGAGGCGGGTTCCACAGGCTGCCCCACTGTGTGGCAGCCAAACAGGGAATTATCATCTGCTTAACCTTCTGCTGATGGGAAGGGTCTCCATGGTCCTTGGCTCTCTTTGCTGCTCCAGTTTGGATATCACTGCAGGAATGCACTCCTCTGCCTTCTGCAGCTTTTGGCAAGCTATGCAGTTGGCCCCGCAGGATCTAGAGCCATAGATGGAATAAAAACAAATAAATAAGGATATTGAAAGTGCTGCCGTTGAGGCAGAAAACTCCATGGAGTACAGCAGACCCAGATGCATTGTGCACAGTGGAGAGGGGTCGGTAAACCAGTAGCACCAGGGGAAAAACACGGAGAGGTGAGAAGAGGAATACCTGGAAAGAACTGGGGCAGCAGACTCCTGCTTCTGGACACTGCCCTGAATCTTGTGAGTCCCACCTGTGAGCTGCCCTTTACTGGTGGACTCGGCACAGCCAGGTGGCCATCGGCTGCGTGCTGCCTGCATCCCCCAGTGCCGGCCCTGGCTCCAGCATGTCCTCGTTTTGCTCTCAATGTCTCGTTTCGTAACGGCAGTGAGCTGCTGGCAGCAGAGCATGTCCAGAGGCCAGCTAGGGTGGCAGGAGCCCTTTGCCTTCGGCATCGTCCCTGAGCAGGCACCCCAAGCCTGCCATCGTCCTCCAGAAATGCACAGCCTGTCACAACTCGTTGCTTAATGCTAAACTACCCGTTATAAATAAACATGGTCCTAATAATAGTTTGCCTGACCTGACTCACTGTAGGAAACAGCCTCAGAAATAAAAGAGGATGACTTTCAAACGCAAGAGTTATAATTTTACATAAATAAAAAATGAAAAGGGCAGCACAGGACAGGCTAGGGGAAAATCACATCGCAATGTTGCAATCCCAGGGTGTTAACGGGCTTGTTTGGCTGCTAAATCTAATCCTGTCTCCCCCTCTAAGTTTGCTGGAGTTTGATGGATGGATGTGGAGAAATAATACTTGAATTGTCAGATAACTGTTAGTCACCCAGATTAAAACCAAATTCCATTGACATTGTGTCACACCTTGCGAGCCCAAAACAGATATTGATGTTTTCATCTTGTTGCAGGGAGGAGGGAGATGGGAACGGGTAAAGTAAGAAATCAAAATTGCCCAGATAGAGTAAGTCTTTTGGCTTTGCTTGAAAAATGACACCACGTCAGAGTGTACCTAGCTAAGGATGAGAGATCACGCAATCCAGCCTCTCTCTCTCTCACTCACAAGTGAAGGGGAGACAAAGACAGTATTGTCATAAAAAAACCCCAAAATTTCTAATGCCAGTACAGAACTGTAAGCGCAACGGTAGGAAACAAATTCACTCAGTGGATGCTGCAAGATCCATCCCTCAAAAATCCCTGATGCCAGTGGGATGTGTGCTGGTCTGAGCTCCCCATGTGCACTGGGGCACAAAGTGTTTTGTCTCACCTTTGGGGGATGAAGCAGAAGGAAATATAATGCCTCTGCATAGGCGGGTGGATCAGGAGGAGCAGGAGAGAGCTGAACTTGCCCAGTCTGCAGGAGAGACATCAGAGGGGACCTAACAGCTTGCCCATCTACTGGAAAGAGTTCAGTGGAGACCTACAAGGATGATTAAGGGACTTGAGCTTCTCCCCTATGAGGAAAAACTTAGGGAACCAGGGCTGTTTAGTCTTAAGAGGAAAAGACTGAGAGGGGATAACATTAATGTCTGGGGGCCAATTAATGGAAGGGGCCAGCCACTTTTCTGTAGTGCCCAGCAACAGGACAAGGAACAATGGGTATAAACTTGAGCATAGAAAGGTCCACCCCAACATGAGGAGGAGCTTCTTTACTGCGAGGGTGATGGAGCCTGGAACAGGCTGTCCAGAGAGGCTGTGGGGTCCTTTCCAACGTGAATTGCCCTAGCATTCCTGTGATAAATTCACGAGCTGTTTCTGCTCAGTTGACCTCCTTGCTGGCTATGCTGATTTACATCCACTGAGGATCTGGTCTTAAGTTTGTAGGTAACTGTCCCAGAATGAATAACAAATGGGGTTGTGTTTTACATGAATGATTAGGTGGTATGAAGGGGTCCTGAAAGGTCTCTTCATGGTATACTTCTACCAGTAACAACCCAATAAAATATACTGTATACATCTCAAGGCAACCAGAGAGATTGGAAAGGATCTTATCTCAGGTCAGTGTTATCTGCATGTGCAGAGTTTATTGTGTAGGATCATAGAATCATAGAATGTTTTAGTCTGGAAGGGACCTCTAGAGGTCATCTGGCCCAACCTCCCTACACAGGCAGGGACGTCTCTACCTAGGCATATCTCTACCTAGGCATCTCCACCTAGGGTATGTTTGGTACTAACTTTTGGTTGCTTGACACAGAACCTTACTAGCATCGTACAGCATGTGTAGGTGTGTGCTTTTAAATTCAAAGTTTATAAAAAAGTCAGAAGAGGAAGACTGAAATTCCATCCTGGGACATCATATTGATTACAACATAGTTCGTCACTGCTTTGAACTGATACCCCACATAGACACTCATCATTTGAGATGGTAGAGAAAAAGATATCAGGAGTGACCTGTCATCCAAACCAGGCCCTCTTTCACAGATTCGTTATATCCTTGGGAAAAGAATGTCTTGTGGCTATCCTGTTACCTGAAATTACACTTAATTCAAGCCAGGTTAAGCTAAAAGGCAAACACAGTCATTCATGTATAGCATCCAAAACAGGCAACACAGTTACAGATATATATAGAAGAGGCAATGGATGAAATGAAATAGGAAGGTGAGTGGATGTATTGAGTAAATGTCCCTGAGCCACCAGACCCAGCAAGTTCAGCTGGGGCTTCAGGTATTGTACATGGCACCATCAGGTGCATCTGCTGGAAGGCCCTCAGGGGATCTTGCTTGGGGTGCACAGCTTCTCTGGGGGAACTCCACCAGAGAGCAACCCCATGTGCCTGCCTTCCCTTCAGATCACCTTTCCTTCACGATCAGCTCACTTTTCTTTCAAAATCACATTAGCTTTTGTGTTCAGGCTTCACTTTGAGCTCTTTCAGACAAGCTCCATCTGTCATCCTGAAGCTCGAACTATTCCTTCTTTTACCAGGAGGCATTCTGGCCACTCTCTTAAGTAAAATATCAGTGGGTTGGGTTTTTTTTTTTTTCCCTTCTTAGATATGGAAATGCGTCTCTGTTGTCTGAGAATCACCTCCTGCATTTAACTGGATAATGAACAACTCCGCTTCAGCAGAGTCCCCATCCATGGCTGGCCAGTTGGCATTCCTCTGGCCCTTACATGCCACAGCACTGTACTAGGAGCACACAACACAAACCTCCAGACCAGATAACTGCACGCAATTCACCTCAGATGTGAGATCAGACACAAAGAGTAGATAATCTTGTTGGGATGCTGACAGGTTCTGCTGTGTTAGACAGAGATGACTATGGCATGATGCAGTTTTTGATTCTCACACTAGGCTCTGCCAGTGCTGGGAAAAGGTGACAACGATACACAAAGTCTCTCAGTTGAGAAGAGAACAGCAAAGGCATTTCTTGAGGTGGAATGCAGGTGGCTGTCTCATGATATCAGGCAGCCAAGAGACAGCCCAAAACACAAAGGCTGGCAGGTGAGTCCAAACCAGAAAAATACAGTAGGACTGAAAATAGAAAAACTTGTTAAATAATTGAATAGTTCTATTAAATTAGGTGGAAAAAAAACGTTGCAAACATTTATTTTTCATGTTTCCAAAGACAACAGTTCTCATTTTCTATTAGGGCACACAGCAAATATCTGTGGAAGCACTATAGTGTGCCACATACAACTTCTGCTACAATGTGAAGACCAGCAAATTAAAAACTGTTATGCAACTCAAATGTGTGTACTTGAAATGCCTGCCTACACCATGACAACTGCTTTTTCAGGCTAACTCTCTGCTTCTTTTTTGTATTGGCTTCTTGTTGGAACTAGGCTGAAAATAAAAAGGTAGGCAGCCTACCTTGCCAGATAGTCTTAACTAATTAGCACAGCAAACAGATTAAATTTGCTTTGCTTTCTTCTCAGAGTGAATGTGCAGCATCCCCATAAAGGCTCTGGGTTGCTGAAACTAATCAGACCTCAAGAAGTATGGCATCCATTAGTCCCTTTGAAGTCTCACAGAGACCATGCAATAAATTTGGCAAGAGAAGTAATTCATACACATCTGGTGCATGTCACATATCTCATCTTTTTTTACAGGAAACAGCCTGAAACCCTCTACTCTGTAAATGGGAAATGGGTGTGAGTATTCTGCCTTCAATAGCATTAGGGAGATGTTTCTGTTTAAGCATGGCATCATCATGCTTAACTTGGGATGTCTGAAAGATCTAAGGCAGAACTAGTTGCTCGGGGTGTATTTTATAATCATTGGCGAGATGCTGACACTGCCCTGGGGCAGTTGGTCTGACCCCAGTGCGAGGATGAGATGAAGTGCCATCTGCAGGTGCCTGCCTCTGTCCTTTGCCTATGAAGGGAGTTTGGGTGACTAAGTCAAACTCAGATGCTTGTCTTTCAGATGCCTGAGTTACAACAGATGTATCCTGCCTAGACAGGGTATGACTGGAGTGAAACATATAAAAGATGTTGGGAGCTTAATGAAGTTCTATGCATTTCCAAATTTGGAGCTCAAAAAGCTGCAGTGGTGTGTGTCCCCTCCCCCAGCAGCAATTCATCTTGGGGTAATACTACAACTCTCTCTTTTCCATGTTTACTTATCTTGTCAGTCTATATTCAGGGAGGAATATGTTCAGATTCTTCCACAGTTAGAAAAAAATGATGAAAAATAAACAGATTTTTACTTGTAGCTGAAGTAAAATTGGCTTTTTTGGAAATAAAATGCCTGACTGTTAGTAAATTCACCTTCTCTCCAGGAATTTTGAGGATCGTGTTCTACTTTAGATAAAGATTGCTTGGTCACTCTGGGAACAATGCAGTATATTCTTTACTGTACCTTTGATATAAATATTAACTGTCACATCATACATTCTAAATACTGACTGTAATGATAAGCAAATATTGCCTGAGGGGCATAGAGAAGGCCTTGGGATATGATGAAATGTTCTAAGTAAAAAATTGAGGACAAATATTAATAATCTCCAAATTACTATTATTTTTATACCTCTGGCAATATGTTATCCAGCTGGAGCAGAAGAAAACATTCATTTTTTAATTAAAATGCATGATTTTTAAATATGAGCATTGTAAATCTTATTTGAAGAGTTCTCCGGAAGAAAAATTCTGAGCTGCTCTGGGGCATTTTTAAACTATGTCATTTTTAAGCCAGACAATAACACGGTTTTATAACAGGTCACATGAGCCTCGTTTAGCTGCGGGATAAACACAGGCGTGCAGTAGATGTGCAGGCGCTGACCCGGGGTAGCTTTAGTCAGGAGTGAGGTTCAGCATGTGGCGATGTGACAGAGAAAGCAGCAAGGCAGCTCGAGGATGGAGAGGTGAAGTTATGCACTTGCATCCCACCACCAAAAGCTGTGCGCTCTGTGCCTGGCAGCGACTCCTGGCCTGCAAGATCCTCTTCCATGTTCAGGGGTGACTGGTGTTGACATCTCTTCCATGCATCCTTGGATTAGCTACATTAATATGCCCCTGAAATGTTAGCAAAGTATGCACTTGGTGGTCCCTAGAAATTACAGTGGGGCCACAGGGAAGAACAATTTTAAGTGCTTCTAGGGCTTTAAATCCAGGCTTGCAATCCGAGTTTGACGGAACAGAAGTTCTGTAAGGATCAGCCAGAGAGGTAACATTTCCCACAACTCAGAAATCATTCATACAGCCAAGAGTAAAGATAGCATGGTCTTCCTTCACTATCCCCTAATATAATTGTCACAGATTAAAGTCTGGCAAATCTGGGCACAGATTCCTGTTGTCAGACTTCAAAGAGAACTCCTGAAGTCTTCTGCCAGAATCAATGATCATCGCTATATCCTTTTCTCACACAGCATCTGTATCTTCCCTAATGTTAATGAACATCATTTTTGCATGCTTCTGAACAGACTAAAAAATACACTCTTGAATCACATTTCCCGTGCGAGGGGAAAAATGAACCCTTCTACATTTGTTATTCTCTTCTAACAAGGATTAAAGATACTAATGAGTGACTTGCAGTTGCCCGCCTCTCACTTTAGTTCAGTCCTCAGGAATACTGAAGATTAAATTTCTCAGCTGAAATCATAACACGGTCTATGTATTAAATGTTTCAGCCTGTTCTTTTAACAAATAATCAAGCTGTCGAGATTGCTCATTATGCAGACTTGCAGACCTCTTGGGTCATTGTTGCCAAAGAGTAATTTCCTTTAAAGTAGACTCACTTGTCCATTTTATGATAAAGGCAAACAGAAATAGTAGGTTTCAAGGAACCTGGTGTGAATGATACACATTAGTTTCATATCAATTTGCCTCCTCTGTGAGCTTTTTTCAATATGCACCGTAATTGCTAATTACAAAAAGAATTAGGCTCCAGAGCTGAATTAAGACAGAAAATACCTGGAAGAATTTGTGATGGAGCTATAACTGATGATGATCTTGCTTCTTGAAGTATGTCCATTTTTGCTCTCACATCTACACAGTAGCGAAAAGTCAATTACTACCATGTTATCTCTGTCAAGTAGAAGTCACAGAGACAGTTTTCCTGTGTGCATATGCATGTGCAGATCAGTGCCAGGGAAGTACAAGATAAATTAATATTCTGACTCCTTACTGCCCTGTTGATATGCCCCTCAGTAAAGCCCATTCATCTTTATTCCTTTTCCATCCACTACAACTTTATTTATGGGGTGGCACACTTACTACAGTTCAAAATGCTCAAGGCTGGCTGTAGGCAGATGCTACAAACTGATCCGGTGCATTGGATGAGATGTTATACACCCCTTTGCAAACAAACGATTTCCAAACTAGCATTTGGCTGGTTGAAGGACCCAGTCTTCCAACGTGCATTAACCAAAAAGATTCATTGAATGCAGGTGACTTGTTTCTCACCACTCTGCCCACTAAGTGGAGAGAACAGAATTATAGCAACAAATACAGAGAAACATGACAACTGGTGGCCATTGTTCTCATTAGATCACCGTCTTCTTGGGCTCCAAAAACCAAGACAACCAAATCTCCCTTCTTCAGCAATTAACCAACAGAAGCTAGGAAAACTGTTCAGAAACTTTTTAAATTTTCCAGGAGGACATCTATAGCATCAACAGTGAAATGAGGAAATCAGCCACCATGCTCCCATTGGAACAGAGATTACTGGGCTTCTTTAGAGTCACAATTTCCAGGGAAAATTGTTGCTCAGGTAGAAATCAGATCATAAGATCTCTGCCATTTGGAGTCTGCCAGAGTAGGTTTGTCTTCAGAGCATGGTCAAAAAAGCCTGAGGTCAGATATAGTGGGGGAGTCATCTGTGGCAGCTCTCTGTCAGGGACAGTTCTGGTATAAGGGCACACCATTTCTCCTCAGAACTTGCTGAGAGCTGGAAACACCTTGGACAGAAACAGTTTCAGGAGTCACTTTTTTTCTTGTTTCAAACCCTTTGATCCATTTTGGGACCACACTGTAGTTCAGGTTTCATTTGCTCTCCCCAGAAGGGTTATCCACCTGCTGGTTTATGACTTCTTAACAACTCATTTGCAAGGCACAGTTAAAGTTCAGCTGACCCATGACTTTGTCATAAACTTACAGAGGTGTTGCCAGGAAGGCAGGGCTGTTGGGGCAGAAGAATTTGGGTAGAACCCACCTCTAAAAGGGGAGACACTATGGTTAATTCATCATTAACTCAAGGATCCCACTACCACAGACCGCTGTAGGCTCCAGGATGCAGAAAGAGCAGCAAATACATACATGGATATTTCAAAAGTTATCTAAAGTACATACAGGCAATGTGAGTGTCTGCAGTGAAATGAGAAGTGTTCTTACACAAGGAGCAGAAACTCTCAGAGTTCACCATACAAGATAAACACCCATGCGCTGGAGTTAGAGAGTTTCCTTTCAGTAGGTCTTTCCATAAAGGTCTATTATGTGGCTGTTTATACTTCAGTTTATCATAAGCATGATCCTCTGCCATTTTTACATATGAATGAGCAATGATACACAGATTTCATATGCTTCCAACAGGAGTGGTTGTTAAGTTCAGGATCCATCTTTAGTTCTCATTCTTCCTCAGGTGTTCATGATTCTGCTAGAAATAGACTAAAATAAATAACAAACTCATAATGATATTGCAAATGTAAATTAGAAGTGCTGACAGACAGACAGAATATTCAGAAGTGTTAAAAAAAGATGGATAATGGTAAGAAAAGAAATCAAAAGGTCCTCCCTGTGCCTCAGCTCCTACTGTCCATCCAACAATTTTTACCCTGACCTACATTTTTCTACAAGTAACTATAGTCACTTGCATTTTATCATCAAAATAGACATATCCAGAAGTGACAGGAACTCTGAGTATGATTCAGTTAGATAAGACAGTCAGTCAAAGCCATGGGAAACCAGATATTACTCATAAAATTGCTTGATAAGGTGGGAAGCACAAGTAATCTGCCCCTGGTAGCTCACAGCAGCTGAACAGGATCTCTGCCCTCAGCTCAAAATTATCACAATTAATATACTTGTTTGTAAGAAAATAATGTGTTTTTAAAAAGAGGAAACTCCATAGAACGGATGCTCTCAGCAAATTTTGAGGGGAAAAAATGCAAGAAAAATTACAGATCCCTTTTTTTTTTCCTCCCAAAGCTTTCATGTTTTCCCACTGCAGTCTGTTGAGATTGTGTGAGACCAAGCAGCTGGTTACCTCAAACTCATTATTCAGTCCTAGAGAAGAGTACATTATAAGAGCTGCCTTGTTCCTTGCCTGAACACAGTTTATTAGCTAAAACTATTTCAAACACAGGTATGAACACTTCCTTCAGGGCTGAGTAATGCTGCAAGATTCTTGGTAGGGGGGAGGGCAATAAATAAGTAACAGGCTGTTCCAGGACGGAGCCATTGCATGGGGTATCTCAGGAAAGGAACTGTGGGTGCTTTAGGAGCTGTTTTCTCCCCATGCCTCCCTGGCTTTCCTCCCAAGCTATCTACTTTGTACTTAACTGGCCCCTTTACAGTTCAGACCAGTGGATGGATTTGTGAAGATCATTCCCCACTTGATATCTGTTAGCTTACGCAAGTATAACAGGGAGGAAATGACCTAACCTAGTGCCATCATGAGGAATGATTAAACCTTAAATGTCAGTAGAAACAACGAGAAAATTATATGGTGCTTAGTTATGGACTTACGGGAAAGAGCAAAGGACTCAGAGCTTCATGATGCTGAAGGTGTCCTCTGAGAGGCTGAGAGCCATTGATTTTCCCTGCTTGACAACTTCCAACTCATCAGCAGAGTGATCAGTGTAGCACTTGGCTGAGCTCTGAGACATGCTATGGAAACAGTCGCCAGGAAAACTTTTCTGCTCCTGTGGCTGACTATATTTTGCCAAGGGAGCCAGATAGGATTTAGCTCCAGGCAATCAGAGATACTCATTATGGACTATAGACTTCACTCACTGGGATTTATACATGCAGCAAGTGATGCTCAGGGACCGGAGGTTGTGCCAATACACAGAGTAAAGGCTCCCCTGGGCTGGCCTGGGACTGCCACATCTGCTCTTGCAAATGCTCCCCCAGAGGAGACCGGCATGGAGCAAAGGACAGTCTCAGCATAGGCTCCCTAGGGTGGGGTGGAGAAGATGAGAAGCATTTCATTTGCTGTGCTGCATGTTCATGTGAGCCCAGAGCGGGTAACATCCCTGCCCACCTTGCTGCAGCTGGCTGCGGCAGAACACGAGCAGGGCAGCACCTCACTGAAGTCCTTTGTGGACGTTGTGCTCCGTCCTGTAGATGAGGAGCTTTGCAATCAGGATTCTAGTGGCACGATTTCAAATTCGGGATCTGATCCAACTCCTCCTTCAGTTGATAAAGCAATGCCCATTGACTTCGGTGGCTGCAATATCACACTCCAGATGATATCATTATTACACAATTAGTCTTTGACCAGAAAGTAGGCAGCTAATAACTTTCCTTTCTGGATAATCACTGCAGTTAGCAAGGTGATGAAAACCACTTTAGTAAACTTTTCTCTCAGTAATAGGGTTTGGTTTTTTTTCTTTCTCCTGCTTTTTGCAAGCACAAGTGGTCATGGTGATTTCTGAGGAAACAAAAAACTTTCTTGAAAAGAGAAGGTGCAGATTTACAGAACAAGTGAGTTTTGGCTCGTGGGCTAGTGCAGTACCTGCCAGACCTGCACCGGATGAGGTCGAAAGCTGCCTTCAATGTCTTTTCCAGAGTCCTTTAGGCAACCTTTGTAAGAGATTTTAGTTGTTATGTAGATCTGAGGCTCAACAAAGTCATGCATTGCTGCTCTCAGGTGTTAGAGGGGGTAAGTCCTGCTCTCTGAGAACAGATGACCAAGCACAGCCCACTGATCTGGGGGAGGTGAAGGTGACATCCAATGCTGGCTGCCAAAAGGTGGTGGAGAAGGATGGAATATTCACATAATCAGAAACTTTTGCTCTCCTTTTCCCATGGCATGTCTTTGGAGAGGCTCGCATCTGGAAGTCCAGTTGATCTGTTGACTCAGAGCAGCCCATTGCACAGAGCAAGAACAGTCACAAGCACTGGAAATATAGACTGGTGTTCGTTATTGAGAGAGTTCTTTCCGACCCAGAAAGAGGAGCAATTTGTGCTGCAGCTCATCATGCTTCCTGAAATCTGTTTTTCTGGGTAGAGTCCTGTGGGAAGAATATGCAAGTTCGACAGCCTCAGACCTGCAGTTTTATTACAGCTAAGTCAAAACGCTGTGGTGCCAATTCTCCTCTTTTTGGTAATTGTTAAAGGAAATATCTTAATTGTGTAGAAGAACGTGCAAATGCAACATATGACATTATCAAGAACCCAATTTTTTTATGCACAGTAAAACTCCATCTGTCCCATCATCTGGAGTTGGCTACTACTCATGTAACACACAAATGCAGATCAAGAATAATAAGTTTTAAATATCCAGTGTATTAACCAAGTCAGGAACTGATTTCATTTAGCAGAATGTATCAGAACATGTCAGTCAGTGCTGTGCTGTGGGTATTAATGAGGGTATGTAGGAGTTTCTGTTCCTCACATCAGGTAACTTAATCCCCAAATTTGTGAAACTGTGGCCTGCTCTTAGGGGTTGCATAAGGAGCTAGGTCCACAAGACTTTTTACTACCTTTGGAGAGAAAATGGCTTGTTTTTTCCTATCCGCTGCTGATAACAAAAGGGTGTTATCACGTAAGACTGCTCCAGTGTACATTGGTATAAATTGTTTTCACCAGCTCAGGGTTTCTGACCTAATAAGCACGGTGACTTTATAGCACTTGGAAAGCCTGGCTCTGCAAAGAGGCAGCCTGTCCTCTGCTTGCCAGCGGGGTGTTCCAGGTCTGCACAGCTCCTACCTCAGCTCTTCTTGCTTCACGCAGCCGGAGCATGGACCTGGCCCACATTCTGCTGCATTAAAGACCGTGTTGACGATCCTTCTCAGTGACTTCTGATGTTACATTTTTAGCAGTGCAAACTTATTTATTACAGGCAGATTTGTTTCAGCCATTAAAGCTTAGAATGGCTTAGATAAGCAAAGGAGCAAAGTGTACACTGGATAATTGTGACGCAGCAAAACCATGTAATTGTGCTCACCTCTGTTAACAGTTACGGCCCAAAGACAAGCATGTGCTTAAATGCTGCACAGAACAGACATATTCTTAGTCATGCTCATTGTATGGACTAGGCCTTTCTTAAGGCAAGGAAAACAAAACAAACTCGTCATTCAAAACATGGCCTCTCCTGTTCTTTCCAGCAAAGCTGTGGTGTGAGGATGAATGTGAGATAGAGTCAGCAGCATCTGCAGAAGACAAGCAAGATGATAACAGTGGCCCCTGAAGACATATAAATATTTCACTTGTTAATTTTTTACATACAGTGTAAATCTCCAGAATAAAGCGATGGTGTTAAACAACAAATTTCATCTGATCATCTCTTCTAGAATTCAGAGGTTTTTTTTTTAAAGAATGTGACCAATAACTTTAGATAATAATTTATTTCACAAATTCATTTCTCAGTTTAATGGATATTTTTCACTCATTTTATATGGAGCAGATTCATCAGATTTCAATGAAACCCACAGTAGAAACATCTAAGAAGACCTATGGGACAATAACAGGACTAAGTACAGCCATGTATTACATAAATCTTAGATTTTTAGAAGGACTCTACATGGACAGAATAAAATGTACTTTGACACTCCAATGGCAAAAATAAAACAAACAAACAAACAAACAAACCCACCTCATTTTTTTTAGGAATGCCACCAAAATAGCCAAGTTTGAGCATAACTCTCCCACCAGCAGCAACCCAAGGCTTTCTGCCAAGGCAAGAAACCCCATGTAGGTTATGAATTCTGCTGCCTTGAGACTCAACCACCCTGATGCTGCAAAGGAAACCAGCGTGAGTGTTGGATCCAGTTCCTGTTCCCAGTGCATGGAAGACACAACTGGGGCTACTTCAGGACAGGCACAGGGGAGTGAACCAATCAGCTAGGTGTGTCCCAATATAATAAAACTACATACAGAACAACAAGCTATCAGGACAGAAGTGATGCAGGAGGTATATTAATTATAGCGGCGGTATAGTAATTATTCATTGAAGACCAAGTATAGAAGATAAAGATTCCAAAGCTTGCAAGAAGAAATGCACCAATTTTTCCCCAAAAGAACCGAGGATGCATTATACACAAGGGGTGAGAATTCCCAAGCAGATTCAAAAAGAAAAAAGCATGAGGTACCAGTTATCACCAGGTAATTTACTTCACCATGGTTGTGCTGTTGTTTGAGACAGTTTCTCCACCACTGGGAGCTACCCTGATGACCAGACATGCTGATTGCAGTAGGGGTGTTCCACCTCTCATTCTGTACCAGGTTGAACCATAAGATGTAGGAAAGACTTCTAAGGAAGGAGAAGAGGAAAGAACCATCGACTTCCATTAGGATCCAAATGGCAGCATCTGACCCATCCACCATCTGGTTGCCCTGCTGAGCTGTAGGGATGCCCAGGACAATCCTACCACCCACTTGGATTTAAAAACATAACAATTGAACGGCCTCAAGTTTAACAGCACTGCTGTTTTTACCACACAGCCACATAGTGAGGATTTTCAGGGATAAACGAAAGAAAAAAGGGAACTCCAGAAGACCATAGAAATAACCGCCTGGGTGCAATGAAACCATGAATGCAGGAGGCTCCTGCTGCACCATTGGCCAAGGCTGCCCTCGGGTTAAGTGCAGCTGGGATCTGTAATCCAGTGTAACTCTCACAGTCTCTCCCTGATGGGGTCAGATGAGGACTGCAGCTGCTGGGGAATCACAGGAGGGATCACCAGGGTAATTCCTCCTTCCTCCTTCCCTTGTTTGCTCTGGCTGGCAGGGCACAAAGCAGGGGCAAGTCTGCATTCCTGCATGCTCCCAGCTCTGCTTGGCGAGGTGCATTTGGGAAAATCAACCCAGGAAGCAGAAGGGTGGAAGGAACATAATCAATGTTCTAACTGCTCCAGAAGTCCTTGTCTAGGTGTGGAAATGGTGACCTGTCACAATCCCATCCTTCTCCTGCTGTGAGTTTGGTGAGAGCAGAATGTTACCTCAGCTGAACTTACACTGTCCTGTCAGATTTGGGGATGTTTGATTATCTACAATAGTGTCCCCAGGATGTGCCTGAAGACTGCTCTTTACTTGTGACTCAGAGAAAAAAGTACACATTCAAGGGACTATAATGTTCTTAAGTCTGGGTTATTTTCAGTGGAGTGAAAAGCTTGCTATAAATTTGAGCAGAAACTGAATTTGACCAGCTGGTCCACACCACAAACACATGTATGTGGAAATTCCCAAATGCAACAGCATCCCTACAGGGGGAAATAAAAGCAGCAAAAAAGCATTCACAGTGGATGGAAAAAAACAAAATGCAGCTTCCTAATTTTAAGATAAGCTCAGTACTAGCCCTAATAGAAGAGTTGGCCACAACAGGTTGGATTTTTTTTCTCTTATTGAGAATAACTGGAGTACTGTAGTGCCAAATTCCATCCTTCTCTTTAGAGGAACCAAGCAGCCCTTACAGGACTGCCCTAAGGGAGAAGTGCAAGCTTACAGTTCAAAATCTGCCTCAACTCGTGTGATATGCTTTCCTGCTTCCTTCTGTCTGCCAGTACTGCTGTGCTGCACTGCGCAGAATGAAAGAGGTAATTTAATACGGCGTTAAGCCGTGTGCTGCCTGTGGAGCCTATTGGGATGGTTTCATAGGGGTGCTTCTGTGGCAGTGAGCCAAAATTAAGGCAAAATATTATGATGCAGCACAGATCCTGCCTGGTACCCTGCCTCCAGCTGCCTCTCACAGGGTGAATCTGCTGCTATTGCACAGGTGAGGGGGATGGAGCTTTCTCTGATGTGCCAGAATACATTTTCAAGTGTTATTTTCCCCGTTTGCCCTTTCTCCCTTCCAAAAGGAATCAGCAAGCACCAGGGCTGCAGCTTGCTGCAACTGTGCTCATCTGTCAGGAGTGGTTTTCCTACAGGCTCAGGATTGCAGGCAGCACCTTTTTGTGAAAAACAGAGGTGCTTCAGTTTTAGACAGACCTAGGCAGTGTTTGCCCAGCTTGATCCTGTGTGGAGAGATGATCCTGCTCTGTTAGGGAAGAGGAAAAGCACAAATGCTTCAGCAATTTTGAGTCTGCTACATGCATTCCAGTTTTGGTTCTCCCCCCATGGCTGTCCCAAGTCTCATCTTGGGCAGGTCTTTTTTTTTGCAAAAGGAAAAAGCATTAGGAATGACTGTCAAAACAAGGCAGAGTTTTGCCTGCAGGAATATGAGTGATGTTGCCGCAACCCACAGTCTGAATGCTATGTGAAATGCCAGTTAAAATAGAATTGTTTGCATAAAATAAAGCACAAAGTTTTCCTAAAGCCTGATGATATTTGCAAATAATTATTCCCTGAATGATAAACCCTGGACACATGTAATTTGCAGAATGACAAAAAAAGTCAAACGATCACACAAGCTTATTTTCTACAGCAGATTTTTGGCTCACTCACTGTCCTGACTATTAAATAACACTTCTGTGTTTCTGAATGTTATCAACAACTACTGTTTCCTTGACAAAGCCATAAGAGAGAAATAAATCTCATAAAGAGATTGCTAGGCAGCTGTTCGCCAATGGCTAAATGCTTGCAAGAGTTACACAGTATTATCTCCATGTTCGTGCAGCTCAGCACTTGACTAGGAATCAGGGGATCTCAGCTCAGCTTCTCCAGACCACCTGGCTGCCTAGCAACTTTTGGTGCATTTGCCGATACTGGATCCCTTACTACATGAGTTACAAAACCCAAATCCTTCTGCATCCATGAAGAAAAAGACCCAGGACCCTTAACAAGTGCTTTTCTAGATAACAAATAAATAAATTTTATTTGGTAGAAAACTCTGTATACCTATCATGGAAAGCTGCTACACAGTTTCTGCTGTCATGAAGCAGATCTTGCCTCCTGCTGTCCAGCAGATGCATGGAAACACATATGATAGGGCACCTGGCATGGATTTTGGTAGCACTCAAGAAAAATACTGGCAGAGCTTTGGTGATGCCAGCAGTCCAGCAGCCAGCTGAACTGGACAACCATGCTCCAACCCTGAGACACAGAAACTTGTGAGACCGATGTCGTCTTTTTTCTTTTGTAAGAGAAGAACCTATTAGTAAAG
>JANHFX010018311.1:0-17491 GCA_027560015.1 Chloroceryle amazona | reverse complement strand
AAAAAAAAAAAGAAAAGAAAAGAAAAGAAAAGAAAAGAAAAGAAAAGAAAAGAAAAGAAAAGAAAAGAAAAGAAAAGGTCTCTTCTTAATTCAAGCACCCAGGTCTGTTTGTGTAAGCAGAGGGTAAGAGTTTACAGTGGATTACAGTTCATCATTCGTAATGGCATTTGCTCTTAAACGGTTACCAGCTTTATTATCTGTACCCATTAAAAGAGGATTTGAAGGAAGGGATATTAACAGCAATGCCAGACTGTACATATGTTTCATTTCATACCGTACAGTTCTAAAGAGAGAAATGAGCTCAGTAATAATTTTTTTTTAATCCAACTTCTACATTTAATAATATTAAAGTTCCACACCCTGTTTCCTTTTGTTCTACCTGCTTCCTTTTCCCACTTCTTCCTCTTTTGCTCTCTAGTACAGTTTATGGCTCTGCTTTTGTGTGTCAAGCTTGTAATGTATTTCTTTAATGTGTTTCTTCAGATTCCAGTACTTTCTGCCTTAGAATCAGCTTGCTCTCATCTCTCTTTCTCTGCAAGGAAGTCTTCTCTTTCTGATCATGACTTTCTTTAGCTCCTTGTTCCCCATTTCTCTCCTATTTAATACAATGCTAAGACTTCTTTTTTTCTTCCCTTTATTATATGCCTCTCGAGGTACTGCTCCTCTTCTCTTTCCCATCTCCACTCGCTCCCTCATTTACCTGCTCTTTCAAATGCTCAGGTCTTCCCCCCTTTGTTCTCTCCTTTCCATCCCTTCCACTCTTCACCTCTCCTTGTTCTCACCACAGTTTCTCCTTTCCCTCTTCTCACCCTCCTCTTGTCTCTTCAGCATTGCACACACTTATCTGCCCATTTCTCTACTTTTTTTTTTAATTAATCTTTAGCATATCACACAGAAAGTGCCAGAAGGGATTGAAGAGCAGGAGTGGTAGAAGATGAAACGAGGCTGTGGAGAAGAGAGATGGCAGAGGAAATCAGAGGTGCAGGGCACTGGCAGAAGGGTCTCATCAGACCCTTCACTCCCTGTGAACTGCTACCTAGGAGAGCATTCCCATTTAGCCAACACATATAACTACAGGCTGAGCAATCACTGCAGGATCGAGCCAAGTGTGCCATGAAATTTAATTAAGGTCAACAGGCTCTGGTGCCAGGTGGGGGCTGAGGAGAACCCTTGCACTGTCTGTGCAAATCGGCCTGTTATTGGTGTCCCGGCACAAACAGCCCATTAAAAGTCATTGGAAATGCTCCTGTCCCCTCAGTGGATTTCTGTCAGGTCTAGTGTGAATATTACAAATTAAGCAGAAATATGCACCGATATTCCCTGCAGACTCCTAATTAGCCTTCGTGCAGTGGCATTTCTCATCTGCGGATCCACTAGCCCCGGCGAAGCTCCCGTGGGGTGGGGGGATGCTGAAAATGGCCTTTTGCAGGGATCCTTCACTGCCGCTGCCTTGCAGCTCATGGCAAGAGAAGGATCCTGAGCACCACGTTCTCAGGGTGCTGGCAACTGCAACACTGCTGCAGGTTTCATGGTGACACAGCAAGGCACCGCAAGCCTGACAGGAAGAGACAGGGCATCACCTCCACCTCCAACAGAACTTCGGCAGTGCTACTTGAGAGCAGATCCTATGACAGAGATGGGAGCAGCATGGAGGACCGGGCTGCTGGGTGTCTGCAACATCCTTTCCTCAAAGGGAGAGCAACGGTCACTGCTCCCTGAGCCACCTGCTCTGCCCATGAAGGGGCAGGATCCAGGCCCTTGGCTCCCCCTTTCCTGTGCCCGCTGCCCCCTTCCAGACCAGATATGGTGGGCAGACTGGAGCTGGTTCAGATCAGCACACAGTACCATGGAGGCAAGCAAACACTGAGAGAGGTCAGACACCTGAAGGAGAAGGTTCTTCAGAGTCTTTTTAACTTATAGGATCAATATTTGTGTAATATTCATGTTGTAGGACTAAATATTTGCTATAGCATTAAATATTTCTGCACTGCTCTAGTGACTTCACCAGACTCCAGTGCCTGGGGCTGCCAGTAATGAGCTGGAGTCACATACCAAACTGAATTATTATTACTAACACGTTTGGATGCAGCCTCATACCTGATGAATGACACCTGCTGTGAAAAATGAGTGATGCTATTTTTGGAAGGTATTTATCTGGTGTTTGGAGGGTAGCTTTAGAGGTATGCAATTCAAATGCATTTCTTTAGGTAGGATAGTGATACTTACATTATCATATTCAATGAAAGCATGTCTACAAGTGTGTGTTCTGTATGTGCTGTATGTGTGCAAAATGTGTGTCCTAGATACATGATGGCAATGGCAGATCCAAGACACAAATAAACTAATAAGTCTAATGTGTATACCAGGCCCAGGTCACTAAAATCAGTAGGATCTTTGTCTGGGCAGGAGTGTAAGATTGGATCAACCATACTGAAGACGAGCATTATTATTTTCTTTTTGGAGATTAAAGCAATATTATGGATTTAAAATTGGATGACATTTTGCACACCACTTGGAAAATCACATTACAGATTTGCCAAGGCACTTTCAGCTTACAAGTGCCTCATGAAAAAGTTCTTTATATTTCTTTTGAAACCTGCAGGTACATTCCCTCTCTCCCTCTCTCCTACTGCCCTTGCTCCTTCTAATCATGCTCCACAAGGAAAGAAAAAAAAAAGAAAAAAAGAAAGAAGATAAAATATTTACATACAATATTTACACCAAGGGTTTTGGTGGTAGTGGGTTTTTTTAATTGGTATTTTTTCACTTCTCCTCACTTACAGGTGAAAGTGGGAATTATTGGGGGGCACGAGGGTGTTTCCACAGTTGTCTTGCTTGATTCCTATTTATACAGACATTAGCTGGACAGTATTTAGAGTAGGCTTGAAATGGGATTATAAATGTGTCTTTGAGGCTTCTTTTCTTTTGAGACACCACCTTGTTCCCGGTAGTGCTGCTTACCCATTCAGAACAAACCATCAACCCCCCCTTCCTCTCTTTCTCCCAGGAAAAAACAACCATTTCCAAATGGTCAAGTTTGGGGTGTCCCAAAGTTTTGTGCGTGGCACAAGCACTGTTGTTGCTGGAAATGCCAGTGGCACTGATACGCTCAAGGCCAGGTCCAGGGAGCAAATCCAACCTTCTGCATTCAATATATCAAACCTGCAGGCTGTCAGGCCTATGAATTAAAACTAGAGCAAATCCAAAGACTAGGGTCATTCCTGAACCTCCCTCTTCTGCCTTTGTCCTGTTGTGGCTCAAAAGCAGGGTATTTCCTAGGTAGGTACCTGTGCCATAGGCTGTCTCCTAGAAGCAGACAGAGCTAGGACAAGCCAGGTCTGGGTAAACTACTTGGGCTTCTCTGTCCCTCTGTCACCAGACCCACTAGAGCCCCCAGCACTGGGGAGAAGAGGGAGGGACATGTGCCTCAGCTCAGGGCTGTACAAGAGTGACTCCCTGCCCTTCCGACTACAGCTGCCTGTTGGCTGCAGTTCCAAGAGCAGGCAGGGTCATTTTTCCCATAATGTGGTGTACAGGTGCATGCTTAGATCAGCTGCCTGAGCCCAAAGCACTCGCAGCCAAATCAGAGCCCGCATTTCTATGCCTCACAAACTAAGGCTTATTCCCAGCATCTTACTTGGTAGCCGACCTCATCTAAGTTAGAGTTGTTCCCAGGCTGACACTCATCAACATGCTTTTCAGATGCACAATGGTATTCTTGTAAATTCAGTTTCATTTTTTTCTCTCCAAAAGAAAGCTAGGCTCTTATTCCCAGCTTATTTTCACTAGCATAGCTCAAAACACTCACCTTCCTCATCTTAATTAGCAAATTGCTTGTCATCAAAGCAAAAATCATTTTGCCCGCTTTTATTTCACAATTTCTTCTTCTTATCTTCCAAACTAAATACCTCACTTCACAAACCTCTTTTTCACAATAATAATGTATTACAGGATCTCAGATTTCTCTAAACAGTCCTAGGTGGTTAACACATATATTCTTTAAATAGTGTAATTTTATTTCTCACAGTGGGAAGCAGGCATCATTCATAAAGTTCCTATTTCCTCAGGAGATCAGCACTGACTAATGCTCTGCACAATTAAGCATTTCAATTTAATTGTATGTATGAGATGTTGAGCTTTTTCAGACCGGGTCATGCTTTGAAAAACTGTAAGAAAAACAGGGCGCTTCAGTAAGCTAATTTCTTTAAAATGGTTCATTTCCCCATCCCACTCAAAATTTATTGTATAATACAGCATGTCCCAAAAGAAAAGGTTCAGAGAAAAGCAGCGATTCAGTGATAGATTGAACATATGCACAAGCCAGGAGTCACACGGGAAGAACATACCAGCACCCAGAATTTGAGTTCCCGAGTTCTGCTTCAGAGATGATGAAGAATCTGTATTCTACAGGAAATTGAGTCGCCTATAATTTATGTTGTGTTTATCAGTACTAATTTCTCATGCTCATCTATCAGTTTCCAGCCTTCCTCTCAGAAATCTGCATTCAATTTTTCAGTCCATATTCCCATTGACTGTTGAAATTACCTCTTGCTAGTACTGCTCAATAGATCCACTAAATACATTAGAAGTATTTACTATGAAATTCACCTGAAATTCTTTTAGTTCATTTCCCCAGTTTGCGTTAAGTAATGTGTGAATAACAAAACAACAGAAATAGTGCCTTCTCCTTACTTTATCACTAAATAGCACATTTACCCACCAAAATGACCTAAAATAAGTAGTCCTTTCTCAGAATATGAATCAAGATATGTACACCGTCTACAGAGAATTGCAAATGAATGATGATCGGGGTTGTGCATTTTATTACTGCTGTATTAAAATTAGCTGTTAAACATGATATCCTGTGATTACTGGAACTTGTTAAGGCTTTAAATGAATGTGAATTATATACAAGCCCTTTCTAAACTAGTGGTTTTCAATACGCATTTGCAAATATTTTTCATTTCCTCATTCCTTAGAAATGAAAACTGAAGATAACACTAGTAATGCATTCAGCTCGAGGGGGTTTTGTGAATGGATAAGGATTTCATACCTTGGATCTCACACAAAATCTAAAACAAAAGGAGAAAGAGGCTCTAGTCATCTGTCTTGTTGTTTCACAGGAACCAATAACTCATGTACTAAAAATGTCTGACCAAATCAAAGGACTTTGTTGGGGGAAAAGTCAGTGTTAAACAACTGAAGGTAATTCTTTTTTTCCCTTATTTCATATTCATTAGGGATGTCTCTCTACTGGGAGCTCTTGCTTCAGGTTCCTGGAGCTGATTCTCATACAAACTAATGTCTCTTCAAACATTTGCAACTATTATAAACAACATTTGTTCTGGAAGAGAGAGACTACAATAAACACTATAAAACCTGAGAAGTGATGGGGAAGGTGAGTGGGGAATGACAGTTTGCTATTTCACCAGATGCTCGAACAAGGGGGTGCCCCTGAAAAACACATCTGAAGAAACCCAAGGGAATGCTGATTTCACACAGTGTATATTTAAACTGTGGAGCTTACTGCCACAGCAGTAGGTCCTGAATTGCTCATCCCAAAGGGGGTCCAAGATATGAATAGATTCCAAAAGGATTTGAATGACTTCATGGAGGACACAGCCCATGGGGGCACTACACAGAGTTGCCTGTATGAATTCTTCAGCATGCAAAGTACCCAAAGGGTTGTTAATTGCTGAAGTTGTGATGGCACAGAAGGGGGAGGTTCACCCCTTTTTGGACTGTGTCCTGACTGTCTGCATTGAAAACCACATGTGAGGTTGGATGGACCTTGACTCTGGACTAATTCAGCCCCTATGTTGTCAGTGGCAATCAGCCCTGCTATTTAAAGATGACTATTTCAGGATCATGTTCTTTGGATGGTGCATTCAGGTATTCTTTCAGATATTTAATTTTAGCTCTCAGGAATTCGAAAGTTCAAATAAACTTCATCTATATAAAGCATGTTCTGAAGCAATTTATTCTGTTTTGAGACCTGTCACTTCAATGTTCAGTCTTGACAATATGAGAAGTTCTGTACTGAAATAATGCACACAGAACAGAAGGCCACACACCTGCCCAGATGTCTCTGACCTAATAAGCCCTATAGAGAGGGATTTAGATGCTGATAAAGATGCCTACATTTAGTTGAATGCAATATTGAGATCGGTATGTAAGCTAGGTGTCTAAGCTTCCATTAGAGTAAATGGAAATGTAGTCAGAAGGGAATGGAGTTAAAAGAGATAATTCAAAGTTTTATAAGGTAAACTCCATCATTTGCTGAGCTGAACAACCCCTGGCTCCACTGTCTTTAGATCTCCAGTAATTACTGCAGGAAGCTTAGGCGCCCAGCTGACATATAGACACCTAAATTTGTATGAATTGAACAGGGAGCTGGACTCATTCACAATTTCAGCTAAATCCTATAGAGTTAGAAATAATTTATGCTGATTGGATCTGGTATGTTCAAGAGTCTCAGATCTCTCCCACACTAGTCCATGGCTCTTCCTTCCACAAAAGTAACAACTGCTTCAGGAGAGCTTGGTGCTTTGAGATGTATACAGTCCATATGGTAACATCAGCTAGGAGCTCAGGTTAGACTCACCCTTCTTGGTACGGAGAGGGACTGTACCTTGCCATCAAGTTTTAAGACTCAGTTAGACAGGGTGCTGGGCCATCTCATTTAAACTATATACATATATGTTGTTTCCCGTAACAGGTTGGACTAGAGCATCCCTGACATCTCTTCCAACTGGGGATTCTATGATCAAGAACCCTCACTAGCAGTTGACAACCATGTGACTTCCTGAGGCTGCATGTCTTTTTTTTCCAACATTTTAGAAGATTTTTTAAATAGTGGATACTGCCTCTCTGAAAGGAGATACACTATGGCTGTGTCTCCATAAACAGCTTGCAATTCTCTGATGTATTGGAGTTATTGTCTGAAAGTCTCTGAAACTTGAGCCCTGGCATTGACACCTGGCTCTGAGGATGTGTGGATGCAGCACACAGGGCTGGAGTGCTGGTTGGTGGGGCCATTTGAATGGAGAATGTGGTCAGGACCCAAGGCTCAGACTGCAGCGCTCCTCTCTGTGTGGTGTTCATACAAGCTAAGCTTGTGTAAACAATCAAATCCACCACTTGATAAGGCACATCACCACATCAAGGAGAACTGAAAACAACCTTGATTGCATCCACGAGGGCATAGACTAGCTGATTTTGATTATTAAAACAAAAAATAAACACAAAGCAGCACTAGCATGTGTTTCTCCCTGAGTACTATTAAAGGAGCAGTTTATCTCATTGTGCTCTGCCCCACCACACAAGGTGGGGTTTCTGAATGCCCCATCCTTCTTTAGCAGCCAAAGACCATGAGAGATGGGCTTTATGTAATTTGGCTGTCCTACATTTATCTCTACCTGGCAACGAATTTGTCGTGCTGGCTGCGTGCTGCACGTTCTGTACCTCATCCCCAGCACCACTCTCTCTGCATTTAGAGCTGAGAACATAACGATGTCAGATCTTCTGCTCAAGATCTAGGTGAAGTGAGCTAATGTCATCTCATCCCTCCCTCTAAAACACATAGAATCTAATTTGACTCAGTCTCTGTGTCCTCATCTTTAAGTGCCAGCACAATTTATCTTTCTTTCCCCATCTCTTGACAATTCGTTTTTGATGCCAGTTTCATGAGCAGGAAAAGATGGGGGGAAAATCTGAGACGTAGGGAGGTGAAGTGATCTGCCAGAGGCAATAAGGCAGCTCACTGAACTTCAGACTTACACTGAAGTCTCCAGGGTCTCAGCAAGTGCTCACATCACCAACCACCAGACCTCTGTGCATCTCATCCCAGCTTCTTGTGCTCTCCTTCTGTCAGTGCCCCACGTAACTGTTGATGGCCTCTTCACCCTTGCTTCGTGCCTTCTCCATATACTCCCAATACCCTTCTCTCTTCCTGCCTTTCCAAAAGCTTCCTTCTCTACCAGTTAGGAAGGAATGGCTCCACGCCATCTTTCCATGTCCGTCTCACATTGTTGCAATTGTACAACACACTCAGATTTCTGTTTGAATAGCAAACTGTTACTCAGCTTCCACTGTGAATAGTGGCTGCCTGGGGCAGGCATGCTCACAGAAAAGATCTTTGCTTTCTATCTTTCTAAAAATAAATAATCAAAGAAAGGCAAAAGTCCAAAGCTCATCATGCCCCAAAGAAATGTCTGCATCTGCATGGAAGTCTTCCAAATATCTAACCCAAGACAGAGTGGTAGGGGTAGGAAATTTGCAGATCAAAGGTGTCAAAAATATGAAGTTCTGTTTGTGCAATGCAGAGCAGGGCTGTTTGCTCTTCTCAGAAGTAGCGAGCAGGCCAGCACACTCCTGCCAATACAGCCTTACCATAAGCTTTTGAAAGCTGAATGCCACTGCTGATTGTTGCAAGTAGGGCTAGAGCAGAGACCATTCTAATTGAAATGGAGGTTTCAGACCGTTTCACTCACTCTCATAAAGCAGCTGGACATACTTAGGCACAACTTTGGAGAAACATTTTAAGGCACAGGTTCAGTATTTTTACCCCGTGGCACTCAGCTTGAGGTTATCAGACTAATCCTGGGGTGGGAGCAGATAATATGGGCCAGGAAAGAACCAGTGGAAAAACTGAGGGCAGATGTCAGCTGGGGGCTTCAGTGGTTTGCCTGATGGAGCCAAGGGGAAATAGGTATCAGTTACCCTGGAAGGAGGAAACATCAGCCTGAAGCTTAGGTCATCACTGCTGGTTTTCTATAGCACCATATCAGTCTTACTTAATTGTACCAGCACAGATTAGATTACATTTGTAAGACATAAAATAATACACCTAGCAAGGGCTGCAAAAAGAAAAAGGAACTGGGTAATTATGATATTTACAACAGTTTTCAAGTAATACAAACATCTGACTACATCTTTAAGGGCAAGGAGGATATTTTTAAATAAACATGCTTCCTTCCTGCAAGTAATAGATTGCAATAGCAACTGGCAGAAGGATTCATCTGTTATTTTAGTTGTGTTCATGGTTTCATGGGATTTAGCTCTAACAAAAATATTTAAAAGAAGGGAGTACATTCTATTGCAGGGAAATTGTCAAAGCGGTTTTTGAAGTTATTCTATTCTATCCCATCATACATTGATGTTCACAAGTTTAGAACCCTTTGAAACACTTCCTTTTGCTGTTCAAGTTTTCTGCAGTTGATCCCTCTTCTCCCTCCAGCATGGTTATTTTTTATGCACATAGCTTAAATACCACCCTTCCAGAAATATTGGAAGTTACAGTGAATAAGAATACATTTTCTTCTTAGCAGTATTCTAGCCATTTTTTTAATTTCAGTAGATCTGTTAAGACAAATTTATATTATTTTGGGTTGGATTCTGCAGGGCTATTAAAAAAAAAAAAAGTAAATGGAAAAAAGTGTTCTTGAGCTCATGTAACTGAAGTGCACTATGAATCTCAGAAGATCTTAAAGACACAAGAGACATTGTGCCAAGTTAGCAGTTATTAGGGAAGGAAAAGTGAGAAAACCATCATTCACATACAGGGATTTAGTGTGTGCCTTTTGAATACTATGTGCCATCCTGTTCCTCACCTGAAAGGAAATACAGTGGAAAACATTCAGAAAAGAGCCACAGCGATGACCAAAACCATGGAGCAAACTGCATCTCCTCAGCTTGGAAAAGTGATCACTGAGAAGGGATATGGCACATGTCTATAAAACCACAAGTAGCATGAAGAGGCTGGAGAGGGGCTAATTGCTCACCTTCTCTTGCAACACAAGAATGAAAGGGTGTCAGATAAAGCTAGCAGGTTCAAAATGAACAAAACCAGATGGCTCTTTATAAAGTGTATAGTTAAACTGTGGGGTTCCCTGCAGGAAGATGCTGCCCGTGGTGGTTACATGGGCATGCAGGGAGCTCCTGAGCATAAACTATTGATGGCTGAGAGAGCACTCCAGGGAAGTGCATGCTTCTGCTATTCTTACTCACTTTCACAGACTTCTTTTCCTGGCCACATTTAGAGGCAGCATACTTTGGTTTGGCCTTGCATTGCTATTCCTATTTTCGCAATAGTTGCCTAATAAAACCATCGCTTTCTTTGCCCCAGCCACATCCCCAAACTCAGGTAGCAATAGGGCTGTTACTGCAGGTACGTGTCTTTGTAAGGAGGTGCTGATGTCAATGATTTACTGAAATACACACGGCAAATGTAATCAGTAAACTGCTTTGGCATTAAGAACAGGAAAAGATGATAAGACTGTCAAGAACGAGGGAGTAGTTCAGTAGTTTTAGGGTCTTGCAACAACTGGCACTGCAAAAACACAGCCTGTGAAACTCTTGTTTCTAAAAGAAAAAGCATTTTTCCACGTGAAGTTACACAGCCATCACAATACAGGAAATGGACAGCTGTTGTCTTTAATCCATCCTGGCAGAAATATGTGCTTGACCAGTGTGAGCATTAAGAAGGCTGAAGACTGACTCCTTGTCCAAATCACAAAGGTGCAGACTTCCCCTCAGAGACATACTTCCCGCACAGAGCCTATAAATAGCCCTGTGGAAAATATTTTGCTGTATTTAGTGTTTTATTAAAAGCATTGTGTAAAATGAATTCTCCATTACTCTGAGCTGTTCATCTGCATGTAATACCAATGGTAATTGATTTTCTGATGGTTCATGAACGGCTAATGTAAAACCTCTGCAGAAGACTTAAAGGTGAAATCTATTCTCCTTGCAGAAAGCCTATATAATCTGGTTTTATACAGGAGAAGTAAATCTTAAAGGAATTGGAGGGGACTGCAGCTCCTGCATCCCAGTTACTGCTCCAGCCTGTGGCAAGAACGTGGGCACCAGCCCGGTCTCCCCATGCCCTCTGCAAAGGTGGTGGCATCAGCCAGGCATTGGAGAGAGTTAAAACACCTTGATTTATTAAATTGCTAACAAAATTTTGCACCAGCAGGTCTATTAAATACATATTTTTCCACTTAGGCCAGGTATTTGCATCCACACAGGCCACTGCGTTTTTGTCTCTGCACCCACCACTTCCACTCCATGCAAACCTCCCAGCTGGATGCTGCTCCTGCTTCCAGTGGCATGGAGAGGGAGGACGCCAGCTGCCCCACTGTCTATGCTCACGTCTATGTGTAATTGGTGCCACCACATCAGAATCAGGCCCTGTGAGCTGAAACAACTCACCACCTTCCCTGCAAATGCGGCTGATGGCAAATATTTCCTACAGTATCTGCTGATGCTGGAACACTGCAATTACTTCTGAAATCTAACCTAATTACAGTTGTGGAAAATTTTTTCTTCATCCTCTCTGGCTCATTTACAGTTCTCCCACATTCTCCTTTATGTCTCCTTTCTTTGAGTCAATATTTACCTTTTTAACACTTTCTCTTCTTCTGCTTCCTTCCCTCCTGTAATGCTCTGAGCAAGCGGAGCAGCACAGCCTGTGCTGGGCTCCGTGTGCAGCCTGCCCTAATGACAGAGGCCAACTACACCTTCCAACCTTTTATAGCCAAAGCTCTGACTTTGCAAAAGCAACAGAACACCTCACCTGATTTTGCATTAGTGATGTTGTTTTTGAGGATGTTGTTTACATTTCGATGCTCTGCTGTGAAATTAGAAGCGGATTTGCATGAATATCGGGGAGAGGAGCTGACAGGCACAAAAAAGGCAGAGCAATCCATGAAGCACCCCATTTTCATTGACAAGATAAGAAAGGAAAAAATCTGTCTCAGAGGAAAAAAAGTTTTCTGAACTTTTTTTTTTCTTTTAACTGTCTGACTATGCTCAAGCTAAGAGCTTAAAGCAGCAAGGCAAATTGTTTTTAAATGCATGATTTAACTCAGTAGGGTTGGGTTTTTTTTATTGTTACCAGGAATTTAGCATCTGTTTGGACATTGCAGAACACTCCTATTGCCTCATTAACATCTAGTGCCTACTGACTGCTGCGCACAACATTGAAAGAGACAACGAAGAGATGAACCTGATTTGGATTCATTTTTAAGTCAAAATCAATGTCTTTTCAAAACACGACAGTAAGGTACCTGGTGAGATGCACTAAGAGGAAATTGTGTCCTGGCTTTGTTCAAGAGGCCAGAATCAGTGGTCCTAATAGTTTCCTCTCATGTGTGGAGGCTATATAAGAGAAGACAATGAGAAAGATCTGAGCACATATGCCGCAAACGTCCTGGAACAAAATCTTCTGAGGTGATTTTTTAAAGTTAAGCAGCTAAATTCAGACTTACACATTGTTCTGATACTGATAGTTGCTTAGTGCTTTGAAAATCATAGCTGGCAGAGCTGTATACATGAGGTCAGAGCCATATACTCCTGAGTCTGAAGATTTTTTTCTATGTTTTCTGTTATTTACTTAACTTTCACATTTATATTTTCCATATTTTCACTAACATGGGTTATTAGTAATAGTAACATAAAGAGATTAAGGTAGGTGCAAGAGTAGAGTGCGGCACAGAATCAAAGCAAGGTAAGAAGAATTTGAAAGAGCAAATGTGTGGTGGTAAGTGGTGTGACTCCAAGGTTGTGAGCAAGAATGGTACTCAGAAAAGAAAAGAGAGAAGGAAGCAATTAGCAAAGCATTGGGAAAATTGTGCAGAATCTTGAGAGTGAGGATGAACTCCAGGCCTAACCCAGCTCCTGATGAAGTCAGCAGAGATGGAGATCAGGCTGCCTATTGTAAGAAGATAGGCAATGGTTCATTATGCCTTCCTGATGCTCAACAAGAGCTTCTGGAAGAGGTAGGAGGTCTCTGAGAAACCTGACAACATTTAAAATCTTTGTAGAGATCCATAGGGATTATGTTTTGCCAAAAAACTCACTACTGCAGTCCAACAATAACACTGTTGTTTTCTAATCAAGGTAAAGCTGAAGATACTGCATTTGTATTCAGACTTCTCTCAGATGTTCTTAATTCAGTTGTGCCATTAGGACCCTTTATTATCTTCTGTTTTCACCAGTACTGCCAGAGAAAAATAGCAGATCCTCTACTCCTAGGTTTCAGTTTGAACTTCATTTTCTTGAACAGCTCTCAAAGCTGAACAAGCTCCATCGGCCTGATTTCAGACCAGAGCCTTTCTCCCAGGTACAGTCACATCATAATTCCTTATTTGTATTCACCAGCACAGCCCCACTGAAACCAGATTATGCCATGAGATGTATTCCTGTCCTGCTGCAACTGAACAAAAGGTCTTGTATGGACCAAGAGGTGCACTGGCACAAAGGTCACTGTCAACCAGAGGATAAGTGGATCATCTCTTTCCCATATGAGAAGGAATTATTTCTACAGCCTTGAGCTTTGGCTCACCAGGCTGACACACACACATACACAGTACAGTCCATCACAGTTGAGCACATAGATACAGCTCGTGCTGCAGAGCTGTCTCGCTTCACATGAAAGCTGTAAATGCTCAGCCACAAGATTGCCAGGCAGAAAGCTTTAGGGATTTCTGGCCACCCAGCAGCAATTTCAGCCCTTCCAGACATGAAGTCTATTCACTGTTGAGTCACTAATTTTTCAACCCATGCCTCCTTCCTCCCCACCCTGTGCATCAACCAATTAAAGGAAACCTGCAGACCCTTTTTTGAATAAACTGGAAAAGTCAAACCCTCAGGTAGGTTCTATATACAGCTAAGTTCTTCCATATAAACCCTGGCAATAGATAAATTTTTGCTTCAAAATAGATCAGGTTGAGGAAATCAAATCAGCAGGTTGGCTCTTCTCTTGTAATAACCACGCAGAAAAACAGGGAATTTGATTTTCTAGATGAAGACTCATCAGACATCCTACTCCAGTGCTTGGGGCAGCATGTGTGGGATGCATCTGAAGTCCATTTTACTGGGGCATCTCCCTGCCTTTCCCTGATTTGGAATCTGTGCTGCTGGTTGATAAGTATGTTCTATCTCTCCCTCCCTCAGGAAGCTGTAAGCCTCAGAATGAAAATGGTAATCCTCTGAAGACCATTCCTCTCTGCAGACCTTTCTACCAAAAGCAGTTACAGAAGCGTGTTACTCCAAGAAGGAGATCTCCACTTCTGTCCTTGTGCTCCCATGCTCACCTCTTGCAGCCAGCCTGGCTGGAAAGCAGCACAGAGCTCCTGGTAGCCACAGCTAGTGTGACTCCTTAGACTAACAGGAGCCACTAGATTTTTTTGTCATGTATTTGTCCCTGTTGCTCCCTCTTTCAGCATGGAAAGTAGGGAGACAAGTGGCCCAAGGTCTGTCCTACCCTTAATTAATATTAATCAAATTAATCCTTGCTCATATAATTTATTCTCACTTGAAGACTTAAGAGAGTATGTTCATATTCAGCACAATTTGGTTGGCTCTTTAAGGGTCCTTTATTCTTTTCCATCACTCCCCTCTCTGCCACAGTGCCATCCCAGACTTTTGCACCACTGTTGCCATTTATATCTGTGAGAGAATGATTATTTGAGGGACCCCTTTTTACTTCTAGACAATCACTAATCCAATTGTACACTTCCCATTTAAATTAAGGGCTGCAAATTGCATCTTATTTCCCACAAACATGTACTTGTGTCTTTTAAATCATAGAACCCCAGAATCACAGAATGGTTTGGGTTGGATCTTGTAGCTCCAGTCCCCATGCCCTAGGTAGGGATACTTTCCACTATTCCAGGTTGCTCAAAGCCCCATCCAACACATCCAGGGATGAGGCATCCACAACTTCTCTGGACAACCTTTTCCTGTGCTTCACCACTCTCACAATAAAGAATTTCTTCCTAAAATACCTAATATAAATCTATTCTCTTTCAATTTGAAACCATTACCCCCTCGTCCCACCACTACACTCCCTGATAAAGAGTCCCTCCCCAGCTTTCCTGTAGGCTCCCTTTAAGTCCTGGAAAGCAGCAATAAAGAAAAAAAAAAAAAAAAAAAGAAATTTGGGATTGGATTGAGTAACTGGCTGGATGTGGCATAGTGGGGGAGCTGGGTACCACTAGGTTACTGGTAACTGGGAGTATCTGGAAAGAGCCTTCTCTTCTTCAGGCTGAACAACCCCAACTCTCTGAAGGTTAAAAGCATTGACGCTGCACAGGTGCAGCACAGGCACTGCCTATGCTTCCAGGTTGTGATGGCCAGGCTCTGGAGCCAGGTGATGTCTGAGGTATCTCCTTTGCTGAGGGTTACATCACACGGGGCGGTGGTACCGCATAATACAAATCCCTGGCAGTGAGAGAAAGCAAGGCACCAGAGTTAAAGCCAGTGTGTCCAGGCTGAACTCTCACCCAACCCCACATCCCTCCCATGGGCTTGTCACAATGGAGCAGTGGGGTCCCAGGGGACCTGCTGTCCTATGCTGCTCTTCCCTTGGCCCTCCATCCTGGGAGGCACCTAGATTGTGGTTCACAGCCTATTGAGAAGCCTGCTCTGTCGTTTCTGGGCTGCGAAGTTTGGCCAGACTATTCTAATTGAAACAAAAGAGATTGCAGCTTTGGATCACAGGCTCCCGGTGTCTGAGAAGCTGCTTACTGATATGTCATGATTATAAAATTTTTATTTCTTTTTTTATTGAATGCTGAGCTCCTGCCCTAAAGTTCTTAATGTGTGGCATCTAGTGTAACATTTTGGTTAATTTCCAAACCGTAGGCAGTATTGACAGTATTGGGTTATTTTCCTTGTATCACTGGTCCAAGAGAAAGGCTGCATGTTTTGAATGTCTGCTGTTTCACAATGGGACCCAGGTATGCTGGGAGAAGTCTGCCTCACCCTCAGACAATCTGCTGTTTGTTGCCCCAATTAAAGTTTGCACGGGTAACCTAGAGAATGATTTCAAATGCTAACCTTAGGCAGCCTCACTTCTTCACTTGTGCAACTGAGTCCGCAGAAATTCACAGGGGAAATGTTAAAACACGGTAGACGCGATTTTGTGCATACTCCCGTGTCTCTCAGTGTGATATTTTCCTCAAGGTTTTATAGCATTTGAAAATGTCGGGTTGTTTTGGGGGCGGGGTTTTGGTAGGTTTTCAAAAGGACTGGAATATCAAATCATGTGGTGTATATAAGCATGGGAAGTTGCTTTTCTCTAACCTTACAAGGCCTTAAGATTTTATGTTATACTTCATTGTGCAACACAAGAAAAATACCTCAGGAACTGAAATGTCTTTTATTCCACTCCCCATGTATCTGATGCTTTATTCCCTCAGGCACTACTTGTTTGCCAAAGGATTGTTTAACCACTGTTTGACAATTTCCAAATGGGAAAAAACGCTGGGTTTCATCCAAAGGAAGGGAGGAGCTTTTCAAAGTTTTGTATTTAATCTTGGTTAAAAGTAAACAACTTTACCCTTTCTACATTAGTCACGCCTGTTGTATAAAGTACAGTGTAAAAGTGCTCAGCAGAAGAGCACAATGTTTTTCCATACTTTGTAATTATTAACATTTGCATTTGGGATTGGAATGAATAACTGGCTGGATGTAGCATGTGGGGGGAGCTGGGCATCACTAGGTTACTGGTAGTAACCTAGCTGGGAGTAACTGGATGAACTGGGTGGTGGAAGAAGTGGGAGAAGCAGCGTAACTCCTTGCTGGAACCAGGTAGCTGCAGCATCCTTCAGCCCACATGCTTTGCCCACATGCTTTGCCCACCCCCCCATGTGGGCCTGGTATTTTGCAGGGATTAACGTGTCTTTAAAAAAAGAGGAAGAACGTATGAGAGAAGATGGGCAAACAGCTCCCAGCCTACCACACAAACTCTGCTGGCACAGGAATGGCAGTGCAGCCAGGCCCTTCTGGTGCAGCCAAACCTTGCAGTACCTCCCAGAAAATCCCTTCCCCGAATAAAAGCCGCAACTCTCCCATAGGGCCAGTTCTGTAGCCCAGAAGCAGACAGCTCCTGCCGTGGGAGCGGTGCCGAAGATGTGTTTCTCTGGCATAGCCTTGGGGGGGGGGCGACTGGGCGATTGGACACAGCAGTGCCAGGAAGCCCCCCCTGCAGAGACGGTGAGAGGGTGACAACAGGCGGGGGGGCAACAGCCAGCACGGCTCAGGAGTGGCGGAGAGGGCGGCGAGCCTGTCGCTGGCGGGAGGCGACGGAGGCGCCAGCGGGCTGAGTCCAGGCTGTGCCCACCCCCGGCCATTTCTGCCCTCCTTGGGGGAAGACAACCCCCGAGCCCGCTCCTTGCCGCCGTCATAAATCTGCAGGAGCGCCCGGCGAGGCGAAAGCAAAGCTCCCAGTCAGGAGCTCCTCCCAGGCTCCAGCACACTTATCTCTCACTGGCCACTTTGCAGGAGGAGTATTAGGAAAAAAAAAAAAAAAAAAGGAAAGTGGGGAATAAAAAGAATGACCTAATTTGAAACAAGAATTAAAAAAAAAAAGGAAAAAAAAAGAGCTCTCTTGTCAAGGTTTTGCTCTAATTGCCGGTGCGCCGTTGCATAACCAAACCAGGAGCTCCTTCCTGTGCCCCCGGAGGCCGGGAACCTGCCCCGGGGC